>PVJC01023522.1:0-27163 GCA_004026665.1 Murina feae | reverse complement strand
GCAGCGTCTATAATGAAACAATTGTTACTTTTACTGGTTAGGCCCGGGCTGCTGTGTCCTTCAGCTCCCGAGGATTCTATGATTGTTATATTGTTTCAAATGTTTCAAATCTGTGTTTTGCTAGAGCCAGTTTAAGTGGAGAGGCCGCAGCTTCACTTTCGCTCCTGCCGCAATGGAAACTGCCCTTTACTCAGGTCTGTGAGTGGCGGCCGCCATGTTGGCTGGGCTAATTTTCATACAGCTGCTCTGATTGGCTGGTGGGTGTGGCTTACCCTGTCTCGGAGAAACGGTTAATTTTAATATTTCGCTTTTATTAGTTTAGATGTATATATATGTATATATATGTATATATATAATATATATTATATATATACACATATATATAAAATAAAAAATAAATAACTTCAGACCGCATGAGTTCTCTTTGCAGCTTTTTTTTTTGGCCCAGTGAATCATATGTTGATTCATAAGTGAATCTATATTTGTGTTGGTTCATGTGGCTGTGGTTTGGTTTTCATTGTGTTAAGGTATTCATTGTAGGAACATCCCATAACTTATTTACCACTCTATTTGGCTTATAATTCTAATTCTCTCTATTACAAAGGATACTGTATGTGTCTTTCAGTGCATATGTGAAAGAGGTCTCTCTTCAGGGTACGTGCTGGATTTGTGTGTGTAAAACAAGACAGGAACACTGGTGTGAAAATGGCAAAAGGAGCGGAAATACACCAGTCTGTCTGCAGGCTCAGTGTTGTGTGGGTGAGGGAGGCTGCAGGGGAAGGGCGTTGTTGAGTATACTGAGGCTTCGGGGTTGAAAATCCTTCCCCATTATTCCCAGAGTGACTTTCTCCCTGGGCCTCACCTTGCTGTGGATCATCTCTATGGCTCTATGTGGATGCAATAGAAGTATAACACAAAAACGATCAAGACAGACTCAGGGAATTCAGACTTAATTCAAAAGAATTGTGTTTCATATTATGCCTAATTTTGTGAACTCTATCCTTATAAATCATCATCACCATTGCAAGTCCATTGTTCCTTCTGTTTAATCAATAGAGATTTATTGAGTGTCCTATGTCCCTGGCTCTATGTGGATTCTGGTAATGCCACTATTAACAAGAAAAAATGGTTTCCCTGCATCAGATATATGAGCTCTTAGTGCAACTAATGGTTATAGCAAAGTTGTTGAAGTAGGGGCAGCCCTGGCTCCTTCTCCAACCCTTTCAAATCTACCCACTGGCACCTTCAATAAAAGTAAGGAGTAGTCAGATGGGCTCTGTTGGAAGAGTAAAGCATTGAAATCATCATGCATGCATTACTCTGTAACAAATATGTGAGTCTGGAGCTTGGCTAGCACTGAAGATACAATGGTTAGCAAATAGATATGGGCCAAAAAGTAGATTTCAGTCAGATAGTGACACGTTTCACCAAAATATTAAACCATGACCAGTACTATGGAAGAAAACTAATGAAGTTCCTCTCCGATACACATCTCTTTATTCAGTAAATATTTAGCACCTGCAACAAAGCACTATTCACAATCCCGAGAAGGGTGGGGAGGGGAGAACAGCTCCAATGACCTTTACAAAGTTGATTCGCTTTCAAGGAGCTCTTCTTTCTCCCACTTTTAGATTCCTGATACCCATTGCATTCCAGCAGACCAACCGCCCTGTACCAGTTGTGTATTCTCTCAATACTGAATTTCAGCTCTGCAATAATGAGAAAGTGTTTCTGATGGATCCCAACACATCTGATATGTCACTGGCAGAAATGGATTACAAAGGAGCCTTCTCAAAAGGTGAGTTTTTTCCCTCGCCTGCACAAAGAGACCATGCTGAAGGCGAGAAGTTTTCAAGTAAGCCCCCAGACCAGCATCTCTGCTCATCAGCTTTCAGTCAACTTGCCAGTGAAGATTCCCTCAGGGTGGATGCCTGTGCAGCCAGCATGTAGTCAAAGAAACAGACCCGTGTTGTTCCTTCATGTCATCCTATATAATAAAAGGCTAATATGCAAATTGTCCCCTTGACCAGGAGTTCGACTGGGAGTGGCTGGGCCAGCTGACTAACAGCCCACAGCCTCTCCACACAGCCAGCCCTGCCCCTGATCAGCCTTGGCTGGACCCCACCTGTGCACAAATTCATGCACCAGGCCTCTAGTTTCACAGTAAGATCACACACTTGGCAGTATCATTATTGGCAGTGTGGCACTGTGGAAAAGCACTGATCTGAGTGGTAAGAAGACTGGAGTTTCCAACCAGATTCTAACACACTGACTCTGGGCAGGTTGCTTTCTCTCTCAGTTCCTCAGAGAAATTGCAATATGACCCCCAATTGCCTGCCAGCCTCAAAGATGTGCCAAATGTATATGTGCGCTCTATCATGCTTTCTCTGCTTGCAATGGTTCCTCTTCCCCCTCCTTTCCCCACACGTGGCTCCCTTGACTTTTTGAAAGGTTAGCTCTCTCTCTTCCTTCAGGTCTCTATATTGATCTTCTCAGTAGGCCTTTCTCTGACCACACTGGACAGTCTAACATAGGCCTTCATAGTTTTCATTTTCACAGAACACTCTTCAGTTTTTATAGTACTTGTCATGTTTTTAATATTTTATAATATATACTAGTAGCCTGATGCACGAAATTCATACAAGGGGGCAAGAGGAGGGGGTTCCCTCAGCCCAGCCTGCACCCTCTCCATTCAGGGACCCCTTGGGGGATGTCTAACCACTGGTTTAGGCCCAATCCCACAGGACATCCCTCTCGCAATCTGGGACTGCTGGCTTCTAACTGCTCACCTGCATGCCTGCCTGCCTGATTGCCCCTAGCCTCTCTGCCTGCCTGCCTGATTGCCCCTAACCTCTCTGCCTGCCTGCCTGCCTGATCACCCCTAGCTGCCTCTGCCTGCTTGCCTGATCACCTCTAACTACCCTCCCCTGCTGGCCTGATCTTGCCCCAACTGCTCTCCCCTGCCACTCTGATTGCCCCCAACTGCCCTCCCTTGCTGGCCTGATTTTGCCTACAACTGCCTCTGACTGCCTGATCACCCTAACTGCCCATCCCTGCTGGCCTAGTTGCCCCCAACTGCCCTCCCCTGCCAGCCTGATCTCACCTCCAATTGCCCGCCTCTGCTGGTCTGATCACCTCTAACTGCCTCTGCCTCAGCCTCCACCACCATGGCTTTGTCCAGAAGGAAATCAGATGTCCGGAAGATGGTGGATTGACCCCGTCTAATTAGCATATTACTCTTTTATTAGGATAGATAGATTATATAGGATAGGATTGCTTAAATGGGGTAGGGAAGCCTTTTTCATCAGGAGGAAATGCTCTTGGCAGACCAAAACATATAATCTCTATATCTGGACTAATAGCCAGCCATATGCACTATATTGCCAAAGCGGTCATTAAAAAATTGAACTGCTTTCTTACCAAATAGCTGTTGCCCTTAAAACCGCTCCTCAACCCCCACCTTAGGTTATGCCTTCACAGTTCATCCAGATTAAGTTCTGATTGGTTGATTTCTATGCCAGTCAGTGTCAAAAGCTCTGCCTCCTAGGCAGCCATTGGCTCCTCACACTTCACCCAGATTTGGTTCTGATTGGTCAGTTTCTATGCCACTCAGTGTGTCTGGGCCTATTTCTGGGCCTGATCAAAGAGGTGGGGCTGATCAGCAGCCCCACAGAGGCCTGGAGAGCAACAGAGGTATGGCTGCTGGTGAAGCCTAGAGAGAAAGAGAGAGGCAACAGCTGATCAACAGCTGCCACTGAAGCTGAAGATAAGATCCTGCCTCTCTCTCTGAAGGCCTCTCTCCGGGCCTAATCTGCAGCCACCTTGCAGTCAGTGCTGGGCCGCCACTGCAACCCGGGACTAACTTCTGCTATTAGGTCAAGCCTTCGGTCATATGGACCCTGGCTCTTTATATATATACTAGAGGCCTGATGCATGAAATTTGTGCAAGAGTAGGCCTTCCTTCCCCCAGCTGCCAGCACCGGCTTCCCATCTGGCTGCTGGCAGGCACCCAGGACCTGGGCTTTCCTCACAGCCCTGGCTTTGTCTGGAAGGTTGTCTGATCTAATTAGCATATTACACTTTTATTATTATAGACTAGGGGCCCGGTACACAAAAATTTGTACACTCGGGGGGTGGGGGTCCCTCAGCCCGGCCTGTGCCCTCTTGCAGTCTGGGACACCTTGGGGGAGGGGGAATGTCCACCTGCTGGCATGCCTGGCCACCCTGGGTGAGGGGCTGAGGGCCATTTTCAGGCTGCCCACAGCCCCTTCAGGGTTCATGCACTGGGAGGTAGGAGGGCTGGTGAGTGCAGGCGTGGACATTTCCCACCAGAGGGCCCACGATCGCACACGCCTGTTGGGCCCCCACCGCTGAGGGGACACACCTGGCGCAGAGCTGGGTGGCGAGCCAGGGGCGGACACTGGTGTAGGATCCCTCGGTGGGGCCCTGCTGCTGAGCAAACACACCCGGGGTGGAGCCTGGCAGCGGACTGGCTTCAGATTCTCTGCACTGTGCATCAGACGCTCCTGCACGCCCTGTGGAGGCCCCTGAGGGGCGGATGAAGGTAGCAGACCCTGGATGGGTGCTCCTGCACGCTCCCGAGGAGGCCCCCGGGGTGGAGCCAGGCAGCTGACCCAGGACGGCTGCTCCTGCACACCCCACAGAGGCCCCCGTGCTCCCGCATGCCCCGGGGAGGACCTGCTCTCTTGCATGCCTGGTGGAGGCCCCTGGGGGGCGGAGCCAGGCAGTGGACCTGGGACGGGCGCTCCTGGATGCCCCAAGGAGGCCCCAGGCCGGACCCCGCCCCCCTCACTGAGCTGACACACCTGGCACAGCTATGCCGGCCGCGGAGGCTCCCAGTGCAGAGCCGCCCTGCCAGCCTCCATCTTGGCTGGGTTAATTTGCATACAGCCTCTCTGATTAACTGGTGGGCGTGGCCGTGAGCAGAGGCTCAGGCAGCCTAGGCAGGCAGTTGCAACAGAAGCCTCTGGTTTGCTCTAGCTCCATGGCTGCCGGCCTCCATCTTGGCTGGGCTAATTTGCCACTCTGGTTGGCTGGGAGGCGTGGCTTGGCTGGTGGGCGTGGCTTAGGTGTCTCGGGTAACGGTCAATTTGCATATTACTCTTTTATTATATTAGATCATTTCCTTATTTGTTGCCTATCTCTACCAGTAGACTGTAAGTTACTTGAGAACAGAGATTGCAATCAAATTTGTACAACATACCATCAATACTTGGGTGCTCAATAAATATTTGTTGAATGAATAAATTAAACAACATCTGCCTTTCCTCTCTCAATTACCCCTTCTGCCTTTTTCTTACTTTTAATCTCTTCATATCTGAGGTTTCTCTCTCATTCTAAAAACACATTCAAGTCCTGCCCTTAACAGGAAAAAAAATAAAATTTCTCAACCTTACCTCCACTTCAAACCTTCTTTTCTTTGAGGAACTTCCTGAGGGAGTGGTGAGCATACACTATCTCCATAACCTTTCTTCACAGTCAGTGGTCTGGCCGCTCATTGCAGGCTGGGTTTGTCCCACCACCGCTCAGAACTCTCTCGTCGATAACACTAAGTCCATAGATTCTGACACATTTTTTTTATTTGGCTTCCTTTTCACCAGCCTCACCTGACATGGTCTTGCCTCTCAGACCACTTCTCACTCTCCTTCCCTGGGACTCTGTTCTCTGCCCTGTATGTGTTGTTGTCCCCATGTTCTTTGTTTGACTCCTTCTGTTCACTTCAGTGCTACCTCTGGCCATCCCCATGGCTTGTCCCATCTGTTTATTTTGAATCTGCTAGAGTCCTACTACTCCACAGCCATTCCACAAAAGGTGACCTTGACCTTATTCCTGATCTCACCTGAGCTTCATTCCTCATTTCCATGTGCAATCTGGAACCACCAAGCCTCTCCAGTGGATGTCTTTCAGACACCTAGCGATGTCTAGAATTGGACTTACCTCCCTCCAAACATGCTTCTCCCCTATCCATTGCCCTGCTGACAGCACCCCCTTACTCCAGGTGCCCCAGGAAACAACCTCAGGGTTATCCTTCTCTTCTTCACCTTCCCATCCCATCCATCATTAAATGAGTGGAATCTAACTCCTAGGTATTGCTTGAATCCACCCCCTTGCCTCTCAGCTATAGTTTAGCTGTCTATCACTAGAGCATTAAAATAGCCCTTATCTGATCTCTGTGACTCAAGTCTCTTAGGTTCTTCCATTCTGTTTTCTGCATCCCAGGTATGTTGATATTATGCCCAGGCTTAAAACCTTCCAGTGTTCCCTGTTACTTACATACTTAAGTCCAGAATCCTCAGCACCATGAGTCTATCTTCACAGGAATCTCTCCTGCTGGAGCTTCTACTCATCCTCCAATCACACTGTCCTACCACAGAGCAAATGCTCTGGATAAGCGTTTGGAGGTGGACGGATTTGTGCTCAACCCCTGTGCCTCGTGTCACAGACAGGAAAACTTGGATGAGTTATTTTAAACAGGGGTAACAATTGAACCTACCTCTTTGGCTCATGGGCGGATTTAAATAAGACAGTGTAGCTCAAGAACTTGTTGCCACATCAGACACTAAGTGCCCGGGACTCATACCCTTCCAGCATTCAGTATTTTGTACTGGAGTTTCTTTCCCCTAGAATGCTCTCCCTGCCCCTTCCTTCCATCTCAAATGCTCTATCTGGCAAACACCTATTCATGTTTCAGGATTATGCTCAAGTATCATCTCCTTGTATCCTTCCATACCTCTCCCCAGGCAGATTTCTGTGCTCAGTGATATGCTTATTTAACATCATGTACCTTCCTCTATTGTGGTTGACAATAGCATAGTGTTGCGGTGGTTGATAGTGTAAGCTGTAGAGCCAAAGTTCCTTGACTTTGAATCCCACCCTCACCACTTCCTAACTTTGTGACCTTCAACAAGTCACTTAACCACTCTGTGCCTCGATCTTCTCATTTATGAAATTGCCACTACTTACATGGGAAGGACTTAGTTCAGTATCTCACAGATAGTATAAGCTTGATAAATGTTAGCTATTTTAGCAATTACTTAGCTATTATGACTGTTCTCTCAGCTACATCTCACTCACCCTTGTATTCCCTGCACATAAAAGAGTGCGTGGCACACCTTCCATGCTTAATTAATCCATTTTGAATAAAAGAAGCATGTGGATTCATAGAGCTCTTCATAGAAAGATATTTTTGTCTCTAAGAGAGTGTGTTACATCCTTTCTACCCTTGACATTTCTTTCTCTTTAAAGTCTGACCTAATTAATGCTGCTCAATCTTTCCAGGTCAAATCCTTTATGGCCGAGTACTTTGGAATCCAGAACAAAACCTTAATTCTGCTTACAAACTCCAGCTGGAGAAAGTCTATCTTTGTACTGGCAAGGATGGCTATGTGCCTTTCTTTGATCCCACGGGGACAATCTACAATGAAGGGCCACAGTATGGGTGCATCCAGCCAAACAAACACCTAAAACACAGATTCTTGCTGCTGGTATGTAACTGTTGATGTTAAAGAGATGACACTTCAGTAGATTTTTTCAGCTCTGAGTCCTGTCTAAAGCTAATAGAACTCCATCTTTATGGTTTTATATATTTATATATGTGGTTTTATATATAGTATTGTTGCTTCTCTCTGATCAGCTGAATTCTAGTACATATCTGATGGTATGGTGGGTAACAGACAAGCTATTATTAATATCCCAGGAAAAGGAAAGTGTAGCCCAGTGTTTCTTGAGGTGTGGTCCAGAGACTCTGAACATCCTCAGTACTCATTCAGGGAGTCCACAAGGTCAAAACTATATTCCTAACAGTATGATGACACTTGCCTTTTTCATACTCATTCCTTCATGAGTGTAGAGAGCATGAAAGGTTTATTGATAGGATTTTAGATTCCACATTGTAACTAATATTTTTAAATAGCACTTATCAACTTATTGATAAAAGTTATTGCTAAAAGCTATTGAAATATTCTTCCCTTTAAACTGCATAGCTGTGTGAGGTCATTTTCTTCATATACTTCAGCCAAAACAACATAGCACAACTGACTGAATATAGGAGTTATGAGAATCTAGTTCTTTTCTAGAGATTTGCAAAAATATAAAACAATGCCAGCTCTTTTTTGGGAAGGTGGGGTGAATATAGGTATTTTCTCTAAAAAAAAAAAAAATATGTTACTTATGTTAATATGTAATGGGTTTTTCACTGCCATTTTAAAATGAATTCGTAAATAGTATTTTTAAATTTTTCAGTGTTAATTTTAATACAGTAAATTTTGATAGATACAAACCACATAAACAAAAGACTTTTGAGTTCCTTGATTTTTAAGTGTATAAAGGTTTCTGAGACCAAATACCTTGAGAATTATTTGCCTAGGATATCCTGCTCTCTGTATTTTGAGATCACAGAGGCTGCCAGGTGTCCTCCCTCGGAGAGGGTGGTGGTACCCAGAGGCGACCCAAGGAGGGGGCTTGTGCTGTGCATTCTCTCCTGACCGCAACCCCAGTGACTGCTGCTGGCCAGTCCAATGGTGCCATCTTTCTAAATCTATTTTTTTTCCTAAAAATCTAGGACCGCAGCCAGCCAGAGGTAACCGATAAGTACTTCCATGACGTGCCCTTTGAGGCCCACTTTGCTTCCGAATTGCCTGATTTCCACGTGGTCAGTAGCATGCCAGGTGTGGATGGGTTTACCCTGAAAGTAGATGCGCTCTATAAGGTGAGTGTGATAAGAAGGCCCTTTAAAGGCAGCAAAAGGAAGACATATCATCTGTGGACTGTCAGCTTCTTCATACAGCATCTTGCTGGCACATCTTTTTATTGTTGTTAAGCTTACCATTCACCCCAAATTTTTACCATCTACCTCCAATACGACAAAGAAATGGTAAAATTATTTAGTTTGCATCTAGTCTCTTGTTATTGTGTGCATCTGGGTGCCTACCATATTCTAGTTTTTCCTAAATACCTTTTATATTGCCTGCCTTCTGGCCTCTATTTTCACAAGCATGTGGAAAACATTTACCAAAATCATAAACACAACACAATAATTTAGAATGGCAATAATAAGTAATATTTGATGAGCAAAAATACCCTAAATCCCAGTCATAAAGAAGAACTTCCAAGATCAAATTCCACTTTTTCTGTCTCCAAATAGTAATCTATGACCTTAGATTTTAGAACTGTTATCTCTCTGTGGAAATTAGTTCAAAATCATGGAGGGCTTCAGTGGAGCCAGATGACATGGCAATAAAATACTTGATGGTATAACTGCTCAGGGGATTTCCAGAGAATATTCAGATTTAGCAAATTTTTGTCAAGTATCTGCTTCTTATGCACAGAGTAGGTGTTTAGTGAATAAAGTATCTGCTTCTTATGCACAGACTAGGTGTTTAGTGAATTAAGTATCTGCTTATTATGCACAGAGTGTTTAATGAATATTTGTTGAATGACTATGTTAGCTGAACTTCATCAATAAATAGTAAATTAGCATAACAAACAATTAAAGGTCCCTGGGAATAAATGTGGTTATTAATATAGTTACTTCTCTATAATCAAGGAAGACGAATAAATCATAAGCATTTATCAGCTACAGAGAAATAAATTCTTAGGACTATTTTATACACAGATAAACAAAGGGAAAAAGAATGTGAATAACTGGACCAGGATCACCCTAATTTAGAAATAAAATGGAATCCATAAACTCCATAATATTTGGTTGAATTCTCTAATGGTGAACACCGACCATTGCAAATGCCTTTCTTGAAATGCATCACTTGCATTAATCCATCGAGGCTTATTAGTATGGTGGCAACTGTCTTTCCATTTCCTTTGGTCAGAGGCCGTCTGTGGGCAGCAATGACATGCTCGGTTTGTCTCCCGTTTTCCTCCTCCTGCAGGTGGAAGCAGGACATCAGTGGTACCTCCAGGTCATCTACATCATTGGCCCTGACTCCCTCTCAGGGCCCCGGGTCCAGCGCTCTCTCACAGCCCCTCTGAGGCGCCACCGAAGGGACCTGGTGGACCCCAGTGGCCGGCTGGCCCTTGCCGATTCCCTCGTCTATGACAATGAAGGGGACCAAGTCAAGAATGGCACCAATATGAAGTCCCTCAACCTGGACATGCAAGAGCCCGTTGTGGCTGCCTCTCTGTCCCAGACAGGGGCGTCTATTGGCAGTGCGCTCGCTGCTATTATGCTTCTGCTTCTGGTGTTCTTGGTGGCTTGTTTTATCACCAGAAAGTGCCAGAAACAGAGGAAGAAACCGCCCACAGGGGACATTTTGGAGGAATACCCTCTGAATACCAAGGTGGAGGTGCCCAAGAGAAGCCCCGACAGGGTGGAGAAGAACGCGAGCAGACAGTACTGCACCGTGCGGAACATCAATATCCTGAGCGACGCCGAGGGGGCCTACGTGTTCAAAGGTGCGAAAGTGAAGAAACTGAATCTGGAAGTCAGAGTTCACAACAATTTACAAGATGGAACAGAAGTTTAATGGAGGAGACCCATGTGTACTTTTTTTCTAAAATCATTTTTATAAAACGGGAGAAATACTGGTATTTTTATAATCTTGCAGATGAAAAGGGAAAACTATAGCTTTGAGCAGGGGAAGGCACCCATCACTTGCATCAACTCACAACTGAGCTACCTCATTCAACAAAGAACCACGAGGACCCCCAGAGTCCTGGGGTCGCTGTTTCTGTGGGTCCCTTTAGTAGTCTCAGTAGCTGCAGTTGCTCCTGGCAGGCTGATCTTCGAAAGCAAGTGTGTTAGTGTTAGGACGGGAGGTAGACCGTTAGGTTAGCTGATGCAGTTCTGAGGGCCGGGGAGTGGACAGTGGCAGATCTCAGAAAGCGGCCTTCAGGGCCCTTGGTTTCCTCCCCGACTTCCAGCTTTCTTCTACTTGGGCTGTTCCTGGGCCTCTGGACAGCAGAGTTCAAATGGCTGGCACCCAGAATGCATTCAAAATTCTGCTCATCAGCACAATGTTGTATTTCTCATGGCATCCACTTGACAGCCTGCACTCACTCCATGGCCTCTAATTGCACTTTGCCATTTCCGAAGTCCTTTTCACGTGGGGGCTCAAAGTGCTCCAGGTACTCACAGGAGAAACCTCGGGCAGGGCAGTAGTGGGGGCTGAAACCTACAGAAAGGAGGGGCCTGGCAAGCACCTCAGAGCTATCATGTTTCTGCACTGCACCCTGGTCCCAGGGAGATGTCCTCGTGCCCGACGAGTTGATGCTGCATCGAGGACATGTTAGGACACCTTTCTGTCAAAGGATGCTACACAACAAGGTCACTGTCCATGACCTTTTCCTACATCGCCATGGAAGCTTTAAAAGCCTACCACATTTCCTGCAACCCCAGGCTTTGCCCAGTCCAATAATAGACCAGCCCATGTGCTTTGCTAGCTGTGGGGTTTTTATTGTGCTAGGGTTTCAGGAAAGTAAGTGATTCGTTTGAATAAAGCAAATTAGGATAAAGCCCAGGCCAGAGTGAAATCCGTAAATAGATGCTACCAATATAAGACAGCCGATAAAGTACTAGTACTCAGAGCAGATAAAGGCACCATTCCTGGTACTGTATGTATTTCAGGGATTTCTCTTTGTGGGGGTTCTTTTCTGGTAGCTCAGGCACTTATTTTTTACCATATCAGCACATGACAAGGCCATCAACACATGGCTTTTAAATGGTTTCGTGTTCAAATAGCAACTTAACGATTTTGCACACTGTGTACACACCGCTTGCTTTTGTGTTTCTTTTTGGTTCCTGCCTTACTGCAAAACCATAAGCAATGCATGTCTTAAAGTGGAGACACCATTTCATTATTCTCTTCCTGGTGCATGGCATACCATAACCACTGAGCAAATGACAGCGCACTTGCATCGCATAATATTTGTACTAGAATGACCCAAGCTCTTTGGAACATTCCAAACTGGGAACACTTTGGTACTAAAGGCTAGAAAGAATGAACTCTGAAAGGTTTTTGGCATCTCTACCAGACTCCAAGCTCCTTGAGAGTAGGACCTGTGTGAGCCCTGACTTTGAGTATTCAGCAGTGCCTTGCATGTAACAAGCACTCCAGAAATATTTGTTGAGTGAACAGATGTCTGGTGTCACAGGTGAGTTACAAGGGAATAAATTTAGAAACGGGAGGTAAGAGGGTATGGTGGCAATATCACAAGGGAAAGTAGAGAGAAAAGAAAAAACTGGCTTCTACTTGGATTTTGAAATAATCTCATTGGAACAAAGAAGCACCAGTTTACATAGACATGAATCTGGCCATGGTCCTAAGAAGGACTGAACAGACAAGTCGTAATAGTGCGTTAGCAGGAGGTAAGACTGTGACTTGGTCTCCAGAGCAGAACATTTAGAGGAATGTCTGACTTAGCATGCGGAGATGAGTGTAAAGTTTTCATGATAGGATGAATTGAGGGAGCCCAGAGCCGGAAACGCCTGTCTGGTCTGGTGCCACTCGAGACACCAGGCAATTTGGGGCAGAATTTACATACCCGCCTCACAAACATCCAGAATTGGTGTCTCATAGCTCCCTGCTCACCAGAGGGGCAGACTCTTCTCACACCCTAGAGGGCTCGTGGTATTTTTTCAAGGACAGGAAGCCAGTCATTTGAGGAGCAACTTTGATTTGGTCCTTTATTTATAGTTCCTCACGCCAGATGCTTACACATTAAAACAACATCTGCCCATTTGCTCAAATATTCGTCTTGCACATCCTCTCCATTACACCAAATGGGACACGTGCATGGGAAAAGTGCAGACAGGTGGCAGGATGAAGCTAGTTGGGAAGCGATGGAGACTGGGATCTCTGCGTGCTCCTAGCAGCCTCCATGGAGGAGGTCTCGCCTGACCAGGGCAGCATCCTGTGAAGACCTTGAGGTAGTGAATCATCTGTGTGAAAGGAAGCCTTTGGAATAGTCCTGTCCTTCCTCTCAGCCTTTCCCCCCATTACACACGTTCCTGAATGCGGTGCTTCTCTAGTGGATGACACATTACACGGAAAGTGTTAAGAGATGTGAACTTGAGACTGACTCCTTTGATACAGAATTTTGTATTTCGTTTATGTTTTATACTTCATTTAGGGATCAGACCATTTGGTGGCTGATATGGGATTATACTTCAGAACTCTGCTTTCTGTTCCCGACTTGCTCACTAAAAGCCTTGTGTGTGTTTTACTAACCTCTTATAGCATGCCTTTAGGTAAGAAGGAACAAAGCCCCCAGGGGGTTGCTATTTGCCATCGCACACTGGCTGGCTGGGAAGGTTAAAAGAAAGAAGAGTCTGCAGCTTTTTTTCTGCCTGCATTGTCCCCGGGCCTCCTGGAGGACTCCTGCAGTCTCATTAGTGGGTGGGAAATTATGGTGGAATACATTGGCACAGCCTTCTGACATTCAAGCTCAGTGTCCTGTAGGAATTCTTGTGATTCTTGGATACTAAGTAAAATATTTGTGGTGCTGTCAACCGATTTCTTGACTCTCAAATGATTTTTGTATTTCCAATACCAATTTGTGTGTTATGAATTTCTGATCTCTTCAATAGCATATGCCACTATATAAATTTGTATTAATAAATGACAGTCTGGTTGCATTTTTTTTTTTTTTTTTGCTATGTTCATTTTAGATTATTCATCTCATAAGACATTGCCTTTGAGATGGAAAATCACTTTGCGGCAAAGTTTTTTGGAAAAAGTCTCACTGAAGGGGTTGAATTTGAGACACATACTAACTATGCTAAGAGCACGATAGAGAATTATACATATCCAAATAATCATGGCTCTTTTCTTGCAATCAGTTGAAACCCCCAGGACAAAGAGGAATCATTAAAATCTCCATGTGTGACACAATAAGATGATTATTCACACTATATTAGCCTCAAACTTTCTCAGGACAGTGTGATCTAGTGTGAGGATGGCTATGAGCTCTTTTGCACACACAAAGGTTCATTAAGTGTCCTTAACCCCCTGGAGATGACCAAAGCACCAAATAATAGTTTATTGGCTTATGAAGGGGGAAATGGCGGAGCCCAAAAGGACTACGCCCAGGCAGCCTTGGCATTCTGCAAGCCTGTGCGTTTGTGTGCCTTCCCCTTCTGTGAAATTGTTTTATATGAAAAAAACAAAAATATTGCGAAGGATGGTGACCAGTAGGGTTCTATTGGCACCTTTTCATGGTACATTAGCAAACTCGGCAAGACTTGAGAAAGCATGTTTTTATAAAATCTGGGGAAAGGAACCATGACCGAGCCTAGGATTTCCTTAGATGCTGCCAGGACTTAACTTGAGTTTTATTTCCTCACCATTTCCTGTGATTGTCCCAGGCCTCCTAGCAAGCTTCAAGCCCTGGGGTGAATTTCTCTAGGGTTCAGGGAGAAGCTGTTTCAGACACCAATCAATGAATTGTTAGGAATGGCTATGAAGGGCATCCCTTAAGACCTGAAATTTCATAGCTATAATATTTAGAAAACGTGGGAGTAAATGCAGACGATAAGTTCTCATATAGATTTTGCAGGATCTCACAGATGAGGTTTTTGAGGAAATACGGGGAGCAGGAGAGGAAGACTGTATTGAGAATACCTCATTAGGCTCAATCTTATATAAATGTTGATTTTGTAGGTTAAAAATAGTCCTATGTCAGTAGTTTTCTGTGCTTTAACCTAATATTAAGATGCCAATAAACGTGGATGAAAGAAACATCCTAACCTATAGAAAGCATTAATAAGGATTTATTTGAGCCAAAATTTTGAGGACATGTCCAGAAGCAAGGTCTCAATGGATGAGAAAATGCTCAGAAAGAAGCAATTTTATAGTTCCTTAAATACATTTAGAATGAAAGGAGAAAAAGTAAGGAAGGGTATGTGAAATCTATCGGTGGTAGATAAGGTGATGCAGAAAAAGCTGGGCAATCTCTAGGATTGAATAAAAAGGGAAATGGAGGGATACATACTTCCTTTACATTGGTTGTCACAGGATAGTGAGCATTTAACAATTACAGTGAATAGGGATGGCATGTGGGCAATAAGATAACAAGGACTTCTGCTGTCTTTGTGCTCTGTTGCCAGGGGTCTGCTTTTGAAGGATCTGGAAATGGAAATTATCCTGACATTTCTAAGGTGTATTATTCCAGATACACAATAGCAACAGGCAGGGTTCCCTTAAGGTAAAGATTAACCTTTTACTAAAGAAGCTGGAGGCCTGGGATATGACTACCCACCATGCCTGGCCCACTTAGGAGTTGGTATTCAGACCATCCTGTGTGGTTGCTTTCCATCGCTGAGCTTGGCAGACCTGCCGTGTCACTTCCTGAGCTGTCAGGTCTGTGCAGCTCTTTTCATTCACATCATTGTCTATTACAAAGATCCTGTCCTCAAATAAACCCAAGAGAACTCTAACTGGGAGGCCTTTAGAATGGCGCACTGAGAGGCTGGTAAATTTCCGGGGACAATGTCAAGTAGAATAGTGGGCACATCTGGCCATCAGGAGCAATCACTCCTTGCCCAGCTGGTGTGGCTCAGTGATTGACTGTCAACCCATGAACTAAGAGGTCACTGGTTCCATTCCTAGTCAGGGCTTGACCCTCAGTAGGGGGCATACAGAGGCAGCCCAATGTGTCTCTCTCAGTGATGTTTCTATCTCCTACCCCTCTCCTTTCCTCTCTCTCTCTCAAAATAAAAACATATTTATAAAAGCAATCACTTCTTACATTCTCTACCCCATTCAGTCCTTGTAAATCACCCTATGACATGGTTCTCGGTGACGATCCTGGATAATTTTTCTTGAAAATTCTACATGAATCCCGGGATTTCAAATCTTTGCCAGAGGCCCTCACAAGCACAAATTGGTGTTGCTTAATAATGCTCCAAAGCTCCTATAACTTGGATTTAATGCTTGTCATGAAAAATTCAGTCACCTGGTTACTACAACAAAATAGACTGAGTTTGCAATACTCTAAAACATCTAGCAAAATGTTATTCCTGGGCTCATTGGGCTTAAGGCCATTATGTTCTAAGACCAGTAAGTTATAAAAAGTTTACTAGAATCCTAGTCTCTGGGACAACTTCCATAAATTGCTAAAAACCAATTTCAAGATGTCTCCCTTAAACAGCCCATCAAAGAATGTGTCCAAAATGAACCCGAACTTGATAACAGTGACTCACGAAAATCCTGTGCTGCTTATTCTGTGTGTCTCCATAGGGATTCTCCACCTTGTTTACGCTCCAGGAAACTCTCTTTCCAAACTGCTTCTCCAAGGCTCCTTTGCCCCTTGGCTTCTGGCTGAGATGGGCCAAATGATGGGAGAGAAGTTGGAATGTGTCTATCCCTCCCCACAGCTTAGCTGTGGTTCTGATGGTGCTTGCAGCCTGCCCAGGCCACAGTCCAGTTCTCAAAGGTTCTGATAAGACTGTGCTTCCCATGTCCAGGCAGGCTTAGAGGCACCTCTGATGTCAACCTGTTCTAGTCCGTGGGGCTTCATCACCAACCATTACTCATTTCCTTCTGGATAGCCAGTCCTGGTACTTCCTGGTGTGTGGCATACAACCTGTGGCAGTTACCAAATTAAGCTAGTGAGTAAGCATGAAGTAAGTGCATTACTCAATGTCTGGCACAAGTCATAGGCCCTCAGTGAATATCCCCTTTCATGCTAATCCTAGAAGTTTCCAGAATGTGGCGGGGCTTATTCTGTCGTGGTGATCTCTACATGGGAGTCAGAAATTAGGTTGAAAAACACAAGACAGAACACAGTCGTATCTTCTCCTGGCAGAAAGCTCATCACTGTCGATTTGTAAATCTGGTGCAAAGCTGGTGGGTCCAGCTTTTTAAGCAAGACTGTCACTCTGCTTTCTCCATTGTGGCTCCTCTTCTATTTAAGGAAGGGTGTCCTCTTGAACCAGTGGTTCTTCAGCTCTAGGGCCCAGCAGAATCACCTGGAGGGCTCACTAACAGAGTAGGTTAGGGTAGAGTCTGAGAGAATTCATGCTTTGACAGCTTCCCAGGTCCAGCACCCAGCGTGGAGAACTCTGCTCCAGCCTCTTCAGCTCCCACACAGCAGTCCAGGCCAGGGCTTTTCCTCGGAATCCCAGCACCTCCTATGTTGGTTAAAGGGGCATCATGTAATATCCTGTGAAAGACTGGGGGTGGGGGTGGGGGTGGGGAATGCACTCTGATAGTTTAAGTAACTGTAGATAAACCAAAGCAAAAGTTTCCAGTCAACTAAATGACAATTCATTAGTCCTAATGCTTTTCTTCAAATTCATAAAACTTTTCTCAGAATAACAGGAATGGCAGGAAGGCAACCTCACACCATGATTGAGAACTATGGGGCACACTAATTTAAAATTAAAAAGAAACCAAGAATTCTTTCAGATGTCAGTGTTTAACTCTTTCCAATTTCATTGCCTTCTCCCCTGCCTGTCCCAATCTTCTTGATGTTCCTTGCTCCTAATGCTACCCTGTGCCAAGTCCTTTCCCCAGAATTTAGCATTGTGTTATAAAAATGATAAAGCGTCACACGTTACTGACTTTAGTTCCACATGAGTTTGTCTTCACCTCAGATTGTAAACTCGATAGTCCAACTACGTCTGATTATTTCCTTTTAATCTTCCACAGCACATGCCTTACAGGAAGTGTGCAGTCAATAAATACTTTTGCTTGTGTCCTTGGGTAAATCACCTAACGCCTCAGCCTGGGTTTCCCCTGCTGCACATTCTAATAAAAGAAGCACCTCCCAGGGTTGCCTTGAAGATAAAAGAGGTGATGGAAGCAAGCACTTATTTCAAGGCCCTATATCAACTGAATGGTAGCTTTAACGCCATCCTTCAACACACAACTGCTCATAATTCCCCCAATGCAAGCAGGGCTTTGCTTTTTAGCCTTCTTTTGTCCTGTTGTGCCAAATGCCTAGTACACCCTTCCAGCTTGTCTCCTCCAGCCTTTGGGTCTAATCTTCATACAAAGAGCCTGCAGGCCTAGCAGAGGCACTGCAAAACCACCTGGGTTCAAAAATGCCGTCTGCGTTTACTCCCCGTGTGGCTTTGCTTCAGTGACCTAATCTCTGTGTCTCGGTTTCCTTATTTGTAACATGGGAGTAATAATAGCACCTGTCTCATATAGTTGTATGAACATTTAAAGAATTTTGAACAGTGCCTGGCACAAAGTAAACGCTGGCTAGGTAAGTGTTAGAGGCCGCCATTCGCGTTAGCTGTCCGCCCTCTGTACAGGCCATGGCTCCCTGGCAATGAGGACTATCTCGCGTCCTCGTCCGCAGCGCCTAGAACAAAATCAGCGCTGCAACCAATCTGAATGAGAACTTAATACCAGGGAAGAGGTGAAAACCGAGGAAATAAATGGGTTTCAGTGTGAGGACGGTGGGAGACAGGGTGGGAAAGTGTTTTGTTTGTTTTTTTTAATAAATTTTTATTGTTCAGATTATTACAGATGCTCCTTTTTTTCTTTAACCCCCATAGTTCTCCTCCACCTGGTTCCCACCCTACCCCATGCCCTTACTTCCCCCCCCTCCTCCATAGATGTACGATTTTTTGTCCAGTCTCTTCCCGCACCCCCCACACCCCTTCCCCACCCAGAATTGTCAGTCCACTCCCTTTCCATGCCCCTGCTTCTATTATATTCACCAGTTTATTCTGTTCATCAGATTTTTTATTCACTTAATTTTTAGATTCACTTGATAGATATATATTTGTTGTCACTTTGTTGTTCATAATTTTTATCTTTATCTTCTTTCTCCTCTTCTTAAAGAATGCCCTTCAGCATTTCACATAATCCCGGTTTGATGGTGATGAACTGTAGCTTTTTCTTATCTGTGAAGCTCTGGGGCGGGGGAAAGTTTAGCAACCCGAGGCGAGGCGGGAGGGCGGAGAGTTCAGGGCGGGGGGCGCGGCTTCCCTTCCCGCAGGCGGCGCGCAGGTGGAGTGCGGCGGAGGCGGGCGGAGGGAGGGGTGCGGTCGCCGTAGCCCTCGTCTTCGCCGCCCGCGGGAACCAGCTTCGGGGCAGCAGCGCGGGACGTTCACCTGGCTCCCCGCCGCGCGCTTCACGGTAAGTCCGGCCCCCGCGCGCAGCCCGCGCCTCGCCCACCTCCCCGCGCGCGCCCTGCGGTCCCGGGCGGAGCTAACTTGGCGTCTTCGCCGCAAACCAACCCGGCAGCGCAGGTGCAGGATCCCCGGGGCCGCAGCGCGCAGAGTCTAGATCCCGCATTTCAGAATCCGGGAAACTAGCCCAGGGGAGCAAACGTGCCGCGCTCTGGGAGGGCCACCCAGCTATGGTCACCTGGGTGCAAGCTGACACCCCGCAGTCCCAGGCCCTGCACCCTTCACTTTTCATCACAGCTCACAGAATAGGGAGGCAGTTAACCTTTCCCGTCCTAAAGGTTTGGGGGACAGAGGAGCGAGGCGTCATAAGGGTCCTCTGGGTCCACATGCCTGGGGAAGGGAGAGGCTGGCTCCAAGCTCTGTACTGAGTACTCGGAACCCCACCCATCCTTGTGAGCATGCTGTCCTCTTCACATGCGCAATTTACTTTGTTTTACTTATTCTTTTTAAGAGGTAGGAAAGTGTGTTTGGATATTGGGCGTTGGGAGTCCGAGAAGTTTGCTTTTTCTTGAACAGGCTCATCATTTTCTTTTATTGCAACAGAATCCCATTCCCTAGGTGTGACTCATTCTCCTGGCATTTGGCATTGGAGTCAGCAGGTGGGGGATATGGGCACCTGATTGCAAATGACCGCACCTAGGCAGAAAATTGTGGCTGGGAGGTTCTGGGCGGCTGGAGGCCCCTCTGGCTGCTGCTAAGAAGTCGCACCACCAAAGCTAAATTCTTTCCAAGGATTTCTGATCACAGACAGCAAGACTTTGCCCTCATTTACAACTTTTTAAAATCATGAAAAAATGTAACTTACTAAAACGTTCTTTCATGAAGATTTCACCACCAGCTTTCATGAAGGCAGAAAACTTCGAACTGACAAGAAAGGGAACTTAAAAATGTAAAGGAGACCAGACTCTTGTTCCCAGAGCCATGAGGCTGTGCAGGGAAATCTGCTTGGAAACAGGGATGCAGGAGGAAGTAAAAGGAAATATGTCCTGCTCTAACCCTTTCAGAAGAGGCTGTGTCAAGTTCTATTGTTAGGCCTTTTGGCCTCCATTGTGGAGTAATTCTTTCTTAAAGCGTAAATCAGTAATAATTATTAATACTTTAGAAATGATACTGGATCAACATATATTGAGTATCAGCAATGACCATGCATGGAACAGCCACTTGCGTAAGGCAGAAGCATGTGGTTAAGGGTGGGTGCCTCCGGATGCCCTAGGACCATATTACAGGCAATAGGGGCTGGAGGTTGCAAAGGGCGGGCGCCTCTGGGACTAGATTGTTTCAGCCAGGGGTTGTAAGTCTTTCCATTATGATAGGCAGTTCTCGGGACAGGAGGATGGACTGCATCCGATATTAGCCCCCAGGTCCCAGGGTGTACAACTGTCAGCCAGGTTAGAATGTACTTTCTCTAATCAGAACAGAACCATCACAGTTAACAGAGCATGATTAGTATTTCTTGTAATTGTGGCTAGTCCCCAATATTCTATTCTTAGGAGCTGTATGACTGGACTGTTATTTTACTTCTCTGTGCCCCACCTTCTTCATATGCATAGTGGAGATGTTATCAATGATACTTAGTGCCCTAGATTATTGTGAGGCTTATATTAAATCATCCATTCATTTAATGAGTATTTTTTATATTGCCTTGTGTGCCCTAAAGAGCAAACATGAAAAAAATGTCTAGTGTTACAAAATCAACCTTTTAGTGCTTTTTATATTACCTGGAACATAGTAAGGACTCAAAAAGCTATCTGATATGATGATACATGTTATTTTATTCAATGCCAGCTACAGCCCTCCTATCCCCTTTTTATAGATAAGGAAACTTGAGGGTCAAATAAATTGTGTCTAGCTTCAAGAGGTAAAACCAAAACTAGTGATATGTTGTATCCACTGTATAGATAGAGGAATATATGTATACTAGAGGCCTGATGCACAAAATTCATGCAAGAGTAGGCCTTCCTTCCCCCGTCTGCTAACACCAGCTTCCCTCTGACATCTGGGACCTGGGCTTCCCTCGCAGTCCCAGCTTTGTCCAGAAGGTCGTCCAGAAGGACATCTGGTCTAATTAGCATATTATGCTTTTATTGTTATAGATGGTGTTAGACTCTGTAACTAGAGAGCCGACCACCCTCTGCTACAGAGAGAGCCTGGAAAAATCAGGGCTAAATATTTGCAGGGACTAATAGTGTAATTTCCGGTCAAACTTTGTTTTGAGGTGATCATGGTATTTTTAGAATGTTTTGTTCCAAGGATGGTGGGAGCAACTTGCATTTCTAAATCAACCCTTGGAGATAGGCCAGCATGTTTGAATAATGTTGACGTATGGGTTCCCAACTGAGGCTCCATGAAAGAGCTGCCCTTTTCACCCCTGCATCCGCCCAAGGACTGGACTGCCTCCCAAGGATCAGGCAGATCTGTTTAAAACTGTAAGCTTGGAGACTTATAAAGTGTAAATGCACATTTCACAATCAAACACAAGGAGTCAAATGGAAGCCAACTAAAATTTGTTGATGGGGGACAATTTCTTGTGTTTTTGTTGTCCCCTAGATGGTAGTCTGTCTTGATTAAAAGAAGTCAGCAATCAAAGTAGTTCTGCTGGATTTTAAATGAGTCAAAAATTGGCTTTCTAGGAAACTTATGTATAAACACCTTAAGTCTGAGATTTTTTTTTTCTCTTTTTGAGCCCTTCACTGGTCTAGCTCCACCTCTCTTAGAAAGTAGGCACTGAGTAAATGTTTGTTTAGCCAATGGGCAACTTGATGTTAAAGACACATCCTCTTCTTGAGGGGGATTCTCTTTGAACATGGGCTCTGTTTTCTGGATTAAAGATTAAGAGTTGCTAAATTTACTGTGTTTGGAATCCTAGGCTTATTCCATTTAGTAATTTTTTTTCTTTTAATAGGTTAGTGTGATCTGAACTCAAGGCAAAGGTGGGATAGCATGGCATCTCTCTGGGTAAGTAAAAATCAAGTCTTCTTAACACAATAACTTACCTGAGTCCAATCAAAATACAAAGAAAAATATTTTGAAAGTTGTTAAAAAGTTCATCTGAAAAAAATCAACATGCCAAAAAAGCTCATAGATGTCCCAAAATAATAATATATTATGCAGGTATATAGTTAAAATAATTTATGATGACACCAAAGAAGAGAGGTCAGTAACAGAGAATTTATTTAGTATATGATTTGGGAACTTAATGAGAAAGATGATGTTTCATAGCAGAGAGGAAAAGATGGCTTAGTCAATAAGTTGTGTTAGGAAAACTTATAGCCATTTAGGAAAAAAGTAAATCTGTATTCCATCTCATTTCTTACATTGAAATAAATTTCAGATGGATAAAAGTACTGAAATGAAAGAGATGGAATATGAATAAAATCTATACTAATAAAAGAGTAATATGGTAATTAGACTGGACATCTTCCAGATGTCTTTCTGGACAAAGCCATGGTGGCAGGGGCCAAGGCAGAGGTGGATAGGGGCAATCAGGTCAGCAGGGGAGGCCAGTTAGGGGGCAATCAGGCTGGCAGGCAGAGGTACAGTTAGGGGGCAATCAAGCCAGCAGGCAGAGGCAGTAAGGGGTGATCAGGCAGGCAGGGAAGTAGTTAGGGGCATCAGGCCAGCAGGCAGAGGCAGTTAGGGGCAATCAGGCAGGTGAGCAGCTGTCCCAGATTGTAAGAGGGATGTCCAACTGCCAGTTTAAGACTGATCAGTCAGACATTCCCCAAGGGGTCCCTAATTGGAGAGGGTGCAGGCCAGGCTGAGGGACTCCTCCCTACATGCACGAATTTTGTGCACCAGACCTCTAGTTTAAAAATAATCTTGGAGTGGGGAAGGCATTTCAAACTGTGGCATAAATAAATCAAAAGCCTGAAAGAAAAATATTGATATACTTAAATATATATAAATTTATAATTTTTGACAGGCAGACAATACTATTACTAGTCAGAAGACAACTCACAGCAGAAAAATATTTGCAGCACATCAGACAAAAGACATTTCCTTAACATACAAATAACTTCAATAAATTGATTTAAAAAAGAACTCCATGGAAAAATTTGCAAGGGACATGAAAAGAAATTATAAATGTTTAAAAACTATGAAAACATGATACACCTTACTGAAAATTAAAGAAAGGTGAATAACACAATAAGAAGTCATTTTCTACCTAAAAAATGGTAGAGGTGAAGCAAATGTAGTAAGATCAATGCTGCAGATGATTTGGACACGACAGGTCCTCCCATCCTCTGTTCCTGGGAGAAGGAACTTAGCACACTGTGGGGTGTTATTTTGGCAATCTTTATCAATGTTTCAATGCACACACCATTTAACCTTGTAATTTCACTTCTGGATATTTATCATGTAGATATACTGATATAAAGATATTCATTTCTATTAAAGAAAATATACAGACAGTATAAATGGTCACCTATGGGATATGAAATTAGTAAATTACTCATTTGTAATTTAGAGCCATTTTTATGTGATTATTAAAATGAATATGGGGGAAATGGGTCAGCTTTATATATACTGACATAAGAAAATGTCAAAAGCTATATTAATCAATGAATACAATCAAATTACAGAATAACAAGTACAGAGTGATTTTATATATACATATATATATATATATATATATATATATATATATATATATACACACACACACACATACACACCATATCACATGAAAACTTTGTGAAAAGGTAGAACTATGAACAAGGGTACTTTATTTTTTAATGCATCACCTCATCACATCCTGTGCTTTGATTGTTTTTTAACAATGAACATACATTATATTTTATAAGTAAGGGGCAGAGGAGGCTTCAAGAATAGCTTGTATGGAGATGTGACCAGCCTTAATATGAGCAGTGTCAGGGGAAGGGATGCTGTTATATGGCTCCCAGTATTACTTCCATATCCCTGGCCAAGAGGCTGACCTCCCCTCTTTCCAGGTCTGAAATCCCTGCTACTATTATGGATATCTGGTAGAATCAGATGAAAAAATACCATTTCTCCAAAAGGCTGGAATTTAAAATTATTTTTAAAAAATCTCCCTCTAGCCCTTGTCCATTAGTAAACAGATGTGGAGTTAGTTGGTCAGACTCTCCGACTGACACTGTCAAAGTCTTGGCACATTTCTGAACAGATGGGAGAGACTGAGGTGAGTGTGAGAGAGGGTACCTTAATCTCCTATTGCAACACCCATTCATTACATCACAGTTCTATATGTTAGAAGCCCAAACTGGGTCTCCTGGCACTAAAATGAAGCAGTTGGCAGAGCTGTGTTTCTTTCTGAAGACTTTGGGAAGAATCCACCTCTGGACTCGTGTAGGTTGTGGGCCACATTTAGTTCCTTGCAGTTGAGGTCCCTTGTTTTCTTGCTGGCTGTCATCAAGGGCTGTCCTATCCCCTAGAGCCTTCTGCCAGGCCTTGTGCATGGCCACTGCAGCTCAGAACAGCAACTGTGCATCAGTCCTCCTGCATCCAATCTGTTGGTCTTCCCTCTGGAGCATCTTTTCTACCTTCCCATTCTTCCCTCCAGCTGGAGGCAGTTCTCTGCTTTTAAAGCTCAGGTGACTAATTGGGCCCATCCAGATAATCCAAGATAATGTCCTGATGTTGAGGTCTTGAACCTTCATCACATTGGCAAAGTCCCTTTGTCGTGAAATATAACATATTCACAGGGCCCAAGGATTAAGGGTGGACGTTTTAGGAGGGAGCTATTATTCTGCCTGCCACCAGGGGCTAGGAGTATGGTGGCCTCATTCATCTTTGGGCAACGGGAAGGAAAGGTCAGAGCAGACCACAAAGGGAAGCTCTGGGTGAGGAGCGGGGAGCCCCTTCCGTGCAGAAGGAGGCCCTGGCTCCTGCTGCTCCTTCCTTTCTCTCCTGTCGCCGTCCTCTTCTCAAATTAGAGAACTCACATCTATGAGTGAGATCTCTGAGGACTAATATTAAAAACAACTCAGAACTACTGTGGAAACAGTATGGCTGTTCCTCCAAAAAAAAAAATTAAGAATAGAACTACCATTTGATCCAGAAGTTCCATTGCTGGATAAATAGCCAAAAGAACTGAAAGCAGGGTCTCAAAGAGATATTGAATTCCCATGTTCATAGCAGCATTATTCACAAGAGCCAAAGGTAGAAACAACCCAAATGTCCATGGACAGACAAAGGGACAAACAAAATTTGGTCTATGTATACAATGAAATATTATTCAGTTTCAAAAAGGTGGGAAATTCTGACACATGCTACAACACAGATGAACCTTGAATAAGCCAGTAATCCTATATAATAAAAGGGTAGTATGCAAATTGACCCTAAGAGCAGAACGACTGGTCACTATGACACACACTGACAACCAGGTGGCAGACGCTCAATGCAGGTCAGTGCACTCCCACAGGGGGAGCTCTGCTCAGCCACAAGTCAGGCTGATGGCTGCCAGTACAGCAGTGGTGGGAGCCTCTTCTGCCTCCTCAGCGGCACTAAGAATGTCCGACTGCAGCTTAGGCCTGCTCCCTGCTGGTGAGTGGACATCCCCCGAGGGCCCCTAGGCTGCCAGAGGGATGTCTGACTGCCAGCTTAACCCCAGACTATGAGAAGGCATAGGCTGGGCTGAGGGAACCCCCCTACCCGAGTGCACAAATTTTTTGTGCACTGGGCTTCTAGTAAAAAGATAAAATACTATATGATTCCATTTATATAAGGTATCCAAAGTAGTCAGATTTGTGGAGATAGGATAGAATTGTGGTTGCTAGGGGTTGGGAGGGAAAAAAGAGGAGTCATTGTCTTATGGGTACAGTTTTTGGTTTCACACACTGAACAGGTTCACCTCTACCAAGCTTTGCACTTCAAAAGGGTTAATGTGGTCAACTTTATGTTGTTGTTTTTACCACAATAAAAAACACAACCTTCTGATTTGTGTTCATACTCTTATCACTAAGTTACATCTGTTCTCTTGTTGCCTCTTATACACAAAAGCACATAAACACACAAACACAAATGAGCAATCCAGTCAGTGTGTTTCTACAAACTGTAGAAGGCTTTGGGCTACCAGTCTATGGGGAGCTCACTGGCATAATCTGATCAAGAGAGAAGACTTCAGTTGCAATTTCAGCCTTTAAGGTTGAAGAGGAAAGAATGGTGCGTTTGCTAGGTCTGCATATTCCCTCAAGGGGTGTTGCAACCTCCCATTGTTTCAGATGAGTAAACGGTCTATGCTGCAGTACTGTTTCCTGTTTGGAAATGGTCGCACACTCTGTTTGGGCTTGTGTTTTACTACTTCACTCTGATGAGAGGACTTGATGGCTTAGTAGTTTATACTCTTGGATCCCTTGTCCCTTGGTCCCTGGTCATATATATTCCCTTTAGGTTCATAGCAAGCACTCAGGCAACCCACAATTAAAATGTCTTGGAACATGACTTTTTTATTAAGATATGTAGTGGTATTTTTTTTTCTCTACCTGCACCTCCTACAATGCCGGCTTGCTCATGCAAATATTCTGAGCTCCTTCCTCCTTGGTCAATTCCTAATTTACTTTTGCAGAATAATGAATGTAATTACTCTTTGTTTGAAACCCTCACATTAGTATTTTTATTATGGAACTAAAATACTTCTAAATTAACTCATAATTGTTGTAATCATCATGAACTTTTATAACATCCTAACTTGTGATAGATTCTTCCTTCCCCATTTCAGACTCTAATTTGCAGAATGAGGACGGAGAACACAGAGACTCTAGACCCAAGGGATAAAAGCAGTTTTACACAAAAATAACTTCCCATAAATATGATGCCTACTAACTTTGTTTTGAAAGAGTACATTTAAAGGGTAGTTAAGCTATTAAAGCAGCAAGTACCTGGTATAATGAGCTCTGAGAGCAGGATGAAGACATAAAGCAGCAGTCCCAGTTCTTCTCTTCATAACTGCCTAATTGGTTAAAAGGCAGACACTTGAATATAACATTGAGCAAAATACCTAGTCTCTCACTGTCAGTCTCCTGGTCTGTAAATGATTGTACTAATAGTACCTACATTATCTGG
>PVJC01023521.1:0-26317 GCA_004026665.1 Murina feae | reverse complement strand
TGAGAGACCTATGGCTTAGCTAAAGAAATGGGACCCTTGAAGTTTCAAACCGTTGAATGTGCCACCTTTTGGCACACCTGCTTGTTTTATGTCTAAGTACTATGGTCCCAAAGCTGTACCCATCTGCAAAGATGGCAAAATCTTAAGAAAACCTAGAATTACAATGGCCACTGTGGGACCGATTCAGTTAGACATTGAAAATGTGCACTTGAAAGCATGGGTTCCCAAATCAAAGAGAATGAGACGTCTATTTTAATTGGCAAGCAGAAGCCTCTAAAATGCTTAGGATTCCAAAATAGCTTAGCTTCATCAAAAGACTCATTGCAATAGCTAATAAAAAATTAAATATGTGAGAGGTACCTAAGACAAAAGAACATATGATTGATGTGACTCCTCATAAGCTCCTCTATCTTTGCTGATTTGAGTACTCAGGCTACTAACCCTCTATCTGCATTGCCTTTCCACTCGGCAGGATCCCAAGACTATAAACAAAAAGTCCACCAAATTTGTGACCTGGCAGCTGCAGTAGCTCTAAGGCTAAAACCTGAAACTCTTGGGCCTCCCTCCTTGTACCCTCCTAGGGGTCCGTCACAAAACGCTGGCCCAGAAATTAGTGTGTCATTTGCAATAGAGCAGGACAGTAGAAAAAAAAAAAATGTCCTTGAAGCCTTTGTCAAATCCTTCCATACCAACTCAAATGCCCCATATCTGCCCTGGAAGGAGTGCTCCTGCATGGGCTCTACCCGAAGTTGACAGGAACCCAAGGGGTTCTCTTATTAAGGGCTCCAAGTGATTCCCTTAAACAGCCAAGGAAAAATTAAAACAAATATCAATGAAAACTTTACCAAATTCTGGTCGAGAGCAGAGCTACACACTCTCTACTTCAAATCCCACTCACTCTGGAGCCTGCAGATAAAACCCTGGGAAAGCTGGCCAAAGCCAGCAGAGGGTGAGAATTGGTATCAGAGTCAGCTCTCCTGGACCTCTGCAGTGTCCAGCTGAGAAGGGAAAGTAGACATAGGTTGTGTTTTTCTTTCCAAGTTCAGACTCTTGTGAATTTGGTTCCCGGGTGCCCATGGGGTGTGGATGGTTTCACTCCCAGGGACAGCCAGTGCCTTCTTGTTCGTCTTGTTTGAGAACCTGGCACATGCAGGTTGTTGGTTGTTACATATGCAGACAGCTCACCCATTAGGTTGGCGGCTCCAGAAATGGCTGGACAGAAATGCAAGGCACACTTCGTTCGTGGTGAGGATCTGCTGACTGTTGCCAGGTCTCAAGTTTGTCTTCCTTTTGGCTGTCTTTGGGAGTGACTCTGGACTCTGGGAGGATAAAATCTTTGGTGGGTGTTAAATACTGCCAGGAGTATTTACTGTTTCTTCCTACTGAAACTTGATAAGATACTTGAAAATGTTGTTTAAAGTAACTGTGGTAAGAAGTTGGACAAATCAGGAGCTGATATTCAGAGCCTGATAGGAAGTAATTTTAGGCCTTACCCCCTAAGCTACGTGAAACTATCTTCACAAAGGGGGGGGGTGCAAAAATTCCAAAGACAAACAGCTCTACATGTAGAAGAGAAGAATCGTTTGGTTTCTGTCTTTGTTGAAGATCTCCTTGATATAGAAAACAAATTGAAGCTAATATTGTTGAATGGGTGGCTCCGTGCCTTACTGTCATTTAGGTTACAACCCGTTCTCTGAGGAATGAAAACAACTGCCCTACCAATTGAGGACAACTTGTACAACTTGTCTTACAAATACAGTCTTTACAGCAACATGAAAACCCCCTTACCCCTTTACAATCCCCGAAACCTCCATATTCATTTCAAAAGCATTGTGGGTATTATGTGCCAAATAAGTTTGGACTGCATCCTGAACAGTTTAAATATGGTATGAATTTGTTTTCATCCTTTGGAGAATGTTGGTAAATGTTTGTCTTAGCAGGCCATAAACACAGTTTGGTTCCAGCCACATAGTCAAATCAGTCTTTTGTGGGTTGTTATTTCATTGTCACGTCTGTTTTCAAAGTCTTTGAGTGTTTGCAGGATCTGTCCTATGTATGTGCCACCTGTGACCATTCTGAGAGTTGAGAAATGGTCTGTTGCTTATTACAGTTCTCAAAGTCTGTGGTATATTGTTTATGATTAGATCCATGCATGTGTAGCTCTGGGCCGAGCACAGGCGTCCATAAACAACTATGTTGGGTCACCTTTCTGAGCTCTGTGATCTTTCTGGTACTTTTTTTTGTTCCCCTTAATCTCCCTTTTCTTGGGCCTTTGGCCAAAAAGCTGGGACTTTATTTACCTTTCTCTGTCATGTACTCCCCTGAAATGCACTCATGTCTTGAGCCAAGGGGCTGAAAAACAGAGAGAAAAAACACAGAGTTTCATCCCCACCCTCCTGGACCACATCGCCTCTCAATGGAGAAGCTTCCTCCTCTTCTTCAGAATTTTACATGACTACATGTCCCTGTTCCTCCCCCTTCCCCGTCATGCCGGAGGACACCTTTCCTACTCTTCAAATATAAACTAAAGGACTTCTCTCAGAACTCCTTCTGTCTACCCAGAAGCATACTTTGGGGTTCATAATAGAGGCTACATCACTGCTATTTTGATTCTGGTACCCTTCCTCAGTTCACCCAGTATCACTTCCATTTACTACTAAGAAATCTCAAGTAGCTTCTCCATGCGCTCAGCTCCATTTCTGAAGCTATAATCAGTAAGAGGCAGAATAGATGAGTGCTTAACCCATCTTACTCAGAGCCAGCCCTCCCCTCATTAGCATTTTACAAATTCTAAGATGTCTTGAAAGATACTACTTTTTTTTTAACCCATATTTTCTCAGACATATTCAACCTCAGAACCCATTTTTGCCTAATGTTTATTAACAGCTTACAGAACCATTATTCCTTGGGAATACATTTTTAAAAAACACTATTTAAAATAAAACCAATATATATTTTAAATCCTTAAACTATTGGTAATCTTTTTTTTTTTTTTTTTTTGCTCAACTGCTGTGAAAATAAATGCATGAAGATCATGTGGCATTATCGACATATTCTGTTAGGTCTGTTTTCAGAAAAATAACGCCTTCTGATAGAGGCCATATTTAAGCATCCCAAGTGCATACAGATTTGTCTATTATCCCCTTAATAATATCCTAATATTCTAAACTCAAAGTGTATTGAGAATCATTACTCACTTAATTTAGCTCTCTATGCTGATTCTACAGATTTAATGCACAACGTCCACCTGACTTATATAAAATATTGTGTTATATGAATTTTATATAGAGAAACATCTATAGCTTAAAGGTTTGTGTCCTCCCAAAATTCATATGTTGAAATCCTAACCACCAACTGGATGGGATTAGAAAGTAAAGATTTGGGGAAGTGATTAGATGAAGAAGGTGAAACTTTCATGAATGGAATTAGTGTCAAAAAAGGCCTCAGAGAAATCCTTTGTCACCTCTGCCATGTGAATTGGCCAAATGAGAAGAGGGTTGTCAATGGAGACCAAGTCTGCTGGTGCCTTGACCTTGGACTTGCCAGCCTCAAGAACCCTGAGAAATAAATTTCTGTTGTTTGCCAACTTATGGCATTTTTTGTTTTGGTGTTCAAATGGTCTAAGACAGGGACAAAGTGACAGATTTAGTGCTAAAATCTAGTCATGAAAACCATGGCTACGGAATCACCTTTGTCCATGAATTCAGCAGGCTAAGTATTCTGTAAGCACATAAACACTGGGTCCTCTGCCTTTACATCTCTACTAAACAGTGGGGCCTGTCAAAGGACCCCAATATTTTGTTTCATTTTATGATGCCACACATACAAAGACAAATTAACAGATACCGTGGAACTGGACATCCTATTTCTATTTATGACGTATGAATTATTGAATGACTTCTTTTGACCTAGATACCTAAAATATCCTTTGCCTTCTTTGACAAGCCATACAAATATCTACACTATTGATTCTTTTCCTATTGACCTCTTCAGAAGAGTCGCGATTTAATTTGGGCCAGTTTGTGGTTATCAGTTATGGATTCAGAAATGATGACATAAAGCAGTGCTTTATGTAATATCATTTCACCATAAAACATGAAGCAGGATCCCTCTCTTTGGCAACTAAGCATTTGTTAATAACAGATGGGCTCGCCCGGATACAGTGTCTGAGGCTGTATTCAATAGCGAGTGCTTTATTCAAGGGATTTGGCAGAACGTGTAACTCTTTAAACATTATGATTTTCAGAGCACTTTGATAGTAAGAATTCTACTTTTGTTTCCTAAGATTTTTTTAAAAATGCGTGCACTTTGTTTGTGTTCCTGTCTCTTTAAGAAATACTGAGTTCTGGTTTATTTGTCCCTCCCTCTGGAATTCTTGCTATGCCAAACATATAATTTGCATGTGTATATCTGTGTGGTGGGTGTGTGAGAAAGAAAGTACCAGATTTTCTGTATATTTTATTAAAAATATTCAAATCAAGGGGTGTGTAGTGGTATAGCAAGAGAACCATTTATATAAGAAAGCTTCCTCATTGGTGGGCAATAGGTCATTTCTTATTTATTCTACTTTTACTTGACTTATATCTTAATTTAGCAGAGAAAGCAAAAGAGGAGATTAAATAATATTTTCCAAAATATTCTACATAAAATATTGCAGTATGGTGCAAAACATGATCTGTGTGATGACCCAAAAGTATTTAGAGTTAGGCACACCTACAATCATATCTAGTCTGACATTAATTTAAAAGAATTTTAGTTTATTATTATGTCTAGTGAGGATAGTAATAGACGCCTTGCAAGGTCATTGAGACATTAGAGATAATATGTATAAAGCACTTAGTAATATTAATAATCATTAATATAGGATATGCAATATACTAAAAATGTGCCTGGTACAAAGTAGCATCTCAATAGTTAAAATTAAGCCCTTTTAATATTATTCTTTAACATGTGTCTAAACTCATATTAGAAATAATATGAAATTTTGCTTGTCAAGTGAGATTTTTTTTATTCCATCTTGGGCTTGATATTTCGTAGATTTTAAAAATCAATATTTCCTTTAAAATACGTCACTTACACTAAGCCTCTTTTACATTTTCCCTATACTTATCTTTTGATGGTGTCAAATTGTTTTTTAAAAGAAAGTGAAATATTGGTTGAGATCATTTGTCAAATAGTTTGTCGAAATAATTTGTATGGGCATAAATTTCCCTTTAATGAAAATTTTAAGGAATCAATTACACTCACTCATATTTTCTTTTCATCTCTCTTATATTCACACAAAAATTTAGTTTAAAGATTAGAAAACTTTGGGGGCTGTAATAAAACTAAATTTCATTGTAAATTATTAAAATTACGATTTTTCTAGTCTTCAATACTCTAATAAGGGAATAGAATCAGATATTTTGTTAAATAATTATCAAGAACAAGCAGGAAATCATTGCGTCTGCCCTCAAGGCTTATCAAAGAAGAGGATCTTACATTACATTCAAGAAGGAAAAATTACCCTAATTCTGTAATTAAGGAAAGTATGTGGGGTTTTTTAATCCAAATTGCCTATTCATTCGATCATAATAGAGATTAATATAGTCTCAACTATGTGCTATGCACTCTATTCAGTGCTCTGGAGATATAATAATGGATAATTCCTGGCATCTACCTTCCAAAAGTTAAGTGTTTAGTGTGGGAGATAATGTACTCTAGTGAGTACAGTGGTTAGGGGGAAGCTGGGTGTGGAAGTGATTGTTCATGATCTTTGAGGTGCTTTCTTTAATTTATACTCGACCTCATGGCTGAGATTGGACTAGATTCTCTACAGCAAAGATACTACTTACTGTCCTCCTGTCTCAGCCCATGAGAATCCCGGCCATGCTGAGCCACTGCTGTGGGCAGAGGTGTCAGAATTGTTGAATTTGCTATTGTAAAAACAAGGAGGCTTAGTGTGGACATTCAAGGCAGGACATCATCTCTGTTACATTAGTTAGTTTCCTGTTGTCTCATATTTGTCCCCAGTGCAGTAAAATGGACTCCCCCATTCAGTATTTGGTATATTGTGTTTCAGAGAATCAGTCATCGAGCTTAGCTTTACCTTTCACCCTTCTAGATCCGATGACCACCAGTTTACCTTTTACCACGTCTTTAATTTCTGTCTTGCTTTTAATTTTTGCGGGAAACGAGTAAACTCGTCATATCGCTTTTTATACCAAAGCGCGGGAGACGGGTTAACGCGTTTTGTTCCGCTAAGCGGTGGGGCGCGGGAAACTTGCACACAAGGGCGCCAACACATATTTTGCAAAGTAAATAAATAGAGACCTCTTTTTAAACTAAAACGCTGAAAGTTTCATGGAAAGATATCAAATAGATCGAAAGATATGAATATTTTACGGAAAGCCTAATTTTGGCGAGAAAATGTCAAAAAAGCCCCACGTTACGACGCGATTTGGCGGGAAAATGCCCGATTACAAAGTTTAAGAGGTGATCTTTTTGAAAGAGGCAATCGCTTGTAGTTTAAGAAGTCCAAAAAGGCTCTACATGGAAGGGTGATTTTTCAAGTTACAATAAATAAAGATAGAGAATAAAATGTACCAGGCAGCCCACTTAGCATGGCTCAGTGGTTGAGCATCGACCTATGAACCAACAAGTCACGGTTTAATTCCTGGTAAGAGCATATGCCCAGGTTGCGGGTTCAATCTCCAGTGTGGGGTGTGCAAGAGGCAGCCAATCAATGACTGTCTTTCACCACTGGTGTTTCTATATCTCGCTCTTACTCTCTGAAATCAATACAAATATATTTTTTAATGTACTAGCCAAAAAAAGTGCCAATCAGAGGAAATAGTATGAGAAATTAATAAATACATTTTTTGATAAGTGAAAGATGTATTCAGGATTGGTAAATACACACACAGAAAAAAAAAGTAATGGGGCAAAAGTTTGGAAAGGGAAATGGTAATCATACATTGGATTGGATGTAATTTATTAGACAATGGAAAACCATTTTGCAATGGAGAATTAAATGATTAATCCTGTGCCTAGGGAAAATTAGTGTGGAAGTTGTGTGTAGAAACAGAAAAAGATACATAAATTATATTATTAAGGAATGAAAATACCAAAAGAAACCTGGGAAGCAGAATACAAGCTCAAGCCAGAGGAACTAGCAATCAGCAAAGAGAATAGACAGGGAAGACAAAATCCAGAGGTAAAGAGGAAAGGATTTTGTGGCTGGAAAAGTGGCTACTTGTAGCTGAAATTATTGGGAAGTGTGAGCAACAGAAAAAAAAAAAAAAGCAATGATTTCTCTAACAATTTCTGGCCCAAGTAACTGAAAGGATGATGCTATCATAAATAAAAATGTCAACGTTGAGGGAAAGAATCATTTGGGGGAAGCAGAATGAGTTCATTTTTTATATCTGTTAAGTTTAAGGTACTAGTAAAAAACCCCTGCAGAATATAGAAATAGATCTGACAGCTGTGAGAGCAAGATAAGGGCTCTGCAGAGAACACGTTGGGAAGGGGAAACCTTGAGGACAGATTGTGAACAGAGAAATTAGGAGAAGATGGAAATAATGATCATGATGGCAAGAGGACGGTGCTGATAGTAACAAGAAAAATTAAACAAACTTAAGGAAAACATAATAAATAGAATGTGGAAAAGGAAAGATCACGCACAAAACTAAAAAAGTTTCAAGTAAATGGTAAAAATAGGCAATTATTCTGGAAACAAGGAAAGCTCACAAAAGGAGATGGAGGTGGCCACCATGTGCGCAGATGAAGGAGGAGGAAAACTTGAAAAATTAGTGCAGAACCAGCTATTAGGGAGTCTATCAAAGTGGTGGGCTAAGAATTTAAATGACAAGAGGTGGAAAGGTGGCAATGAAGTTCAAGCAGTAAGTGTAACTGCTTTGTCAAGATGTGTGGCAAGAAGAAAAGAGATTAAGAATATATAATGACGGAAGAAGATTTTACTTTGGGCGGTGAGCACACAGTGCTCTCTGACACTTCTATAATAATAAAAGCATAATATGCTAATTAGACCAGAGTCCTTACAGATGTCCTTTTGGACGTCCTTCCAGACGACCTTCCAGATGCAGCCATGGTGGGTGGGAGCCAAGGCAGAGGCAGCTAAAGCAGTGGCAGGGGCAAAGCCCTTTGTGTGAATTTCATGCATCAGGCCTCTAGTATAATAATATTAGAAAAAGAGCCCTAACCAGTTTGGCTCAGTGGACAGAGCATCAGCCTGTGAACCAAAGGGTCCCAGGTTCGATTCTGGTCAAGGGCACATATTTCGGTTGCAGGCTCCTTTCTGGCCTGGGCCCTAATCATGGCTCGTGCAAGAGGCAACCAATCAGTGTATTTCTCTCACATTGATATTTTTCTCTGTCTTTCCCTCTCTCTTCCATTCTCTCTAAAAATCAATGGAAAAATATACTCAAGTGAGAATTAAAAAAATAATAATAGCCCTAACCAGTTTGGCTCAGCAGATAGAGTGTCAGCCTGCGGACTCAAGGTCCCGGGTTCGATTCTGGTCAAGAGCATGTACCTTGGTTGCGGGCACATTCCCAGTGGGGAGTGTACAGGAGGCAGCTGATGGATGTTTCTCTCTCATTGATGTTTCTAGCTCTCTATCCCTTTCTCTTCCTCTCCGTAAAAAATCAATAAAAAAAAAATATATATATATATTTTAAAAAATAATAATCTAATCTAATAAAAGAGTAATATGCAAATTGACCTTCAATCTATCACACCCACAAGCCACGCCCACAAGCCACGCCCACCAACCAATCAGGAGCAAATATGCAAATTAACTCTGCTAAGATGGCAGCAGCCAAGGAGCTGGAGTTGCCCCGGGCAATGGAGGAAGCCAGGGCCCTGTGGGCCCTGAGCTCTACTCAAGGCTACAAAGTTTCAATTACAGAAGATAAACAAACCCTAGATACCAGCGGGGCTGGGATCTTGGGTTGCCAGGGGCAACCCAGGCTTCAGCAAGTGACCAAGGCAACAAAGTTTCAATTATAGAAGTTAAATAAATCCCAGATACCTGGTTCCAGCCAGGCACCCCAGTAGGGACTGTGGGGCTGTGAGCAGCCTGAAAATGGCCCTCATTCCCTCACCCAGGCTGGCCACACCCCCATGGTGTGAGGGTCTCCACTGGGGAGCTTGGCAAGCCTGCAAACAGCCATCAGCCCCTCACCCAGGCTGGCCAGACATGCCAGCAGGTGGACATCCCCTGAGGGGTCCCAGACTGCAAGAGGGCACAGGCCAGGCTGAGGGACCCCCACACACACACACACCGCCGAGTGCACAAACTTTTGTGCACCAGGCCTCTAGTAATAATAATAATAGAAAAAAAATGGTCACTTGAGGGTTGTTTTTAGAAAGAAGAGACCTAAATGCTTGTCTTTACAGGCAGAAGGTAACAATACACAGGTAAAAATACATGTATTTTAGAAAAGAGCTCTGAGATAGTCACTCACAAACAAAGTACTATGAGAAAAGAAGAGAATGGGAGTTGAGAGCATGTGGATTGGAACTGGTTATGAGGAAGAATATCAAAAGAATGGGAGGATTTGAATGGAAGATATGAAAGTTATAAGGGTTCAAAAGACGGTGCCATGATCGGAGAAAAATACAAGTGACATCTGACAATGAGAGGATTGATCATTGAGATGGAGCTTAGAAATACTGGCACACTTTTGTGGTAAACTACTGTGGTTGGCAGAATTGATTATAAAGAGGTGAATAAAAACTACCTACGAATGGAAAGGGCTCACATCTCAAGTCCACCCGTTAGGTACAGACACCCAGCATTTGTAGTGGATGCTTTTGTGAATTACTGCAGGAATGGTCATCTAGTTTAGTACAAGAAACAGCAAAAACAAGTGATAAAACTCATCCAGATGTGGGGACTCTGGCTGCACAAGAGAAGTTCAAGGCTGTCAGGGGTCCTACAGTTCTGATAAAGGTATTGTTGTGATAGCGACCAAACTAGTAGGGAAACTAACAAAAGAACCAGAAGGTGACATGACAGCCTTTGGTGAGGAGGAGGAATTAAGGGCCTACAAGCTGTGATGATTGTGGAAAATCCAGCAGGAGAGAGATCATGTGGGCGACTTTACAGACTGATAAATTGTGATTAGAAGTGGCATCTTAGACTGCCGGGCAAAGACCCAAAGTAACGTCGTGATGTGAGCAGACTGCATCCACTCTGCTTAACCACTCAATACTGAGGTGACCCCCGACCCCATCCTGCGCCACTGTTTTCTCTGTATCACAGTCACTTTCCACAGCATCCGGTGCATATCATCTATTTCTGTATGACTTTCAAAGCTATTTCTCCAGCTCTCCCATCACCTCGAACTTCATTATTTACATATTCAGCTGCATATCCCACACCGCCAGCTGAATATCATTTTAAAACCAAACCCTCTCTGGGCAGCACCCACACTTCATTCTTTTGCGAGGCCAGTTTCTGTGTCATCCTGTGGTGCTGCTGTGCAGAAGTCCAGCCTCCAGCTTCATCACGCTGGGGCTGTGAGCCCAGGCAGGACCCATCTTCCACCTGCCCCGGCCTGGGCACCTGCGGCTCCTCTTCCCTTTCCACTCTGACTCAGCCTCCCACTATGCCCTCTCTCCCTTGTCTGCAACCTTCCTGGCGGCACCAGGGCAAACTAGCTGCCTTGGGCCTACACAGAGATCCAGCAGGGATGGCAGCCAATCTTTCGGTGTATGTGACCGAACTTTAAGAATGAGTCTTTCGAAGGTTCGCACACAGCCTTAGCTTTAGGAAAGAAAACCAGCTAAGAATATCTCACATGACCCCTCCAAGAGGAAAGACAAGGAGCTAGACTTTCCTCACCAGCACTGTACTCTCTGTCCAGGCTCTGTGTTCTCCTTGAGTCCAAATGGCCAAGGACACCATGTCGCTGACGCAGTATAGCCTCCCTCTCCCCTGATGCACAGCGGAGTCTTGTGCTGAGAAGGGGAGGCCTCTTTCAAGTTAGCCCAAGCACATTTAGTAACCTTGTCTTCAAAATCCCTCTAAACGTTTGCACTTGAAAATTAAAGAATGCAAAAGTACCTTCTGTCACACATAGTTTCTTGAAAATGTTCACTGAAGTTCAACGTAATTTAGTAGTCACACTTAGGGTGAATAAGGGAGATTTTTTTTTTACTTATAATCATATTAATAAATTTTATATGGTAGTCAAATTGAAAGTAATCCAAGCCAGAAAAAAGTAATCTTCAACAATGTTAAATTCATAAAATACATTAATAACTACAAATTTTACCAAAACCATGAACTTAAGTGGTCATAATGAAAGGATGTGGTGTTCCTGAAAATGTCTAGCTACAATATGCATGAATTATCTAGAAGTTAAAGACTGATGAATTTTAAAGTAGGAAATTATTATTACTGTCCAGTTGTGCTGCTAAATGCTTTAAAAAATAACCATGAGAGTATACATGACATATCTAAAAATTTTTTTGATTTCTGTATTATTTAACTCTACTTTTTATATTGATGGTTAATATTGAATTTCTTCCCTTTCAATTTCTTGCAGAGGATGGGTGGTTAAAATTGTGGATTATAATGTTCAAAACTTTAACCACATATATACTATGTTCATAAATACATACATATGTTATACTGTCATTAAACTATGATTAGCAATGTTATTTATTAAACTTTTTAAGAGGATAGCATCTTCATAAATACTTTTCCTTAAATATAAACTTATTAAAACACTTGTGTTATTTCTTTTGTGCATTGTATATCTGGATTCCATATCTGGAGCGTGAGGTAGAAAACACTTAACCCAGGAAAATTATTTTCTGGACAAAGGGCTCCTAGAACCACAAATGCTATTTTAACACCTGAAAATCTTGAGGTCTTAGCCCTGCAATTGTCAAACTCACTAGTAAAGATACTATGTGAGATAAACAAAAGCCATACAATCACAACTTGAAAACTCGACATGATGGATAAGTAATCTGACAGTTTAACGTTTATTGAGAAAACTCAAGAACAACATTTACGTTATTGTTATAATCTGAACATGTTTGTAAAGTGTTTAGAAGCTCTAACATGGATATCAATGTCTCATAATTATAGAGAATATTATTTTACTCTCTATAAGTTGGTTAATACAAGTTTAATACAGACTTCACTGTATATGATCCAGATATAATATTACTTCTAATAACCATCCTTCCTTGCAGTGCTTAGGGGAGACAGAAGTAGTCAGTAAGCACTCTGCAGACATAAAGACTCTCTGAAAATTTAAAATGTTCTATTTTAATATTTCTCCAAAATGATCAAGGAAAAGATGGGAGTGCCTGAAGAATGCATACAACATATTCGGCAGAGAATAAATAGTTCTTAAACAAATACAGGAAATGAACAGATAAATAAGTGAAGACTGATGTGCTGGGCATTAACAGTGCCTTCAGAAGGAAAATCAGTTGCATGACTTTATGGCCATGAGACTTGTTAATTTTATCTCTGTTTTGCCAAAAAACATTTTTATTCCACTGAATTGCCCATTTTAACCCAGAAGTGATTTCTTGCGGTCCCAATGTTTAATGAACCATAGTTATTTTTTAAAATGAATTCCAGTAAAGATAGGAAAGGCATTCTTCATAGGACTTCACTCATTCTACTTTGAGACTTGGGTCAAACACTATTCCTTGGTTTTTCTTTTACCTCTTTTCACTAACCTAGGCAGACTCCTTGAGGATTCCAGCTCATCTGCTTCCCCCATATGAGAGGCTGCGTGGTAGGAGTAGGGCTTCAGTTGCTCTATCTCTAAAATAAAACTAAAAACCAATGTTTCTGAAAATGGGTGACTTTCCAGTTGCCCATCTATGCTGCCCATCTCTAAAGGTCCATTTTGCCTTTAGCTCTCCTCCATAAATTCTAGCATGCCAAAAAGTAGAACAAGGAAAGGGTTTCATGGAAATGGGGAGAAGAAATTGTACAAATAACATTTTCTATCATGGGCTGACCTACATCTCTCATTATTGCTTGCTTCTCCCAATTCTCAGAGACCTTTAGAACAGACTGGCGATGGCATCAGGGGACTCATTCAGAAAGAAGAGCAAGTCGAGTTATATTAATTGAGAGCGTCCACACCAATTGTCTGAGGTTGTATAAGCAGTTTTTCTTTGTGGCTTCATCATCAGTCATTTGGTCGCTGTCTCGGATTCTTTCAGTACCATTCTCACAGGGATCCTGAGAAAATTAATGAGATTATGTAACTGCTTTTTAAAAGAAGTTGCACATCTGGGGAGAAAGGCAGCCAGCATTAACTCTGACATTCCAGCAAATGGCAGGGAAGGACCCCTAACCCTTTGTGTTGAGTGCTTGCCATATTCATAACTGAGAAGGGAGGATTGTGTCTTGGGAGGATTATCACAGCTTTGAAACCTTTCTGAATTCCTCCTACAAAAATGCTTTAGATAGTTGTTTCTTAATCCTAGAATGAAATTATAGAATAAAATAGTTGAAAATGATTGCAGGAAACTATGCCCTTGTAACTTTTGTAAATAAGACAGTCTTATAGGCAATGACAACTGCAGGTAAAAAGTACTTTAGATTGTTTAATGTTTTTTTTTGTTGTTGTTTTAATATATTTTATTGAATTTTTACAGAGAGAGAGAAAGGGAGAGTGATAGAAAGATAGAAACACCAATGATGGATCAGCTGCCTCCTGCACGCCCCTCACAGAGGATCAAGCCGTGACCCAGGCTTGTGCCCTGACCAAGAATCCAACCAGTGAGCTCTTGGTTCCTGGCTCAAAGCTCAACCGCTGAGCTACATCAGCTGGGTGGTTGCTTAGTTATTTATTTCACTTATAGCATCTGAATCTGATGCTACGTTCTAGTCTCAGGTCCTTTACCCAAAACACTTGAATTTGTCCAGTGATAGTTTCCAACTCATCCTGACAGACTGCTGTCTTCCAACAGACTTTTCTCCTCTGCTTTAAATGATACCGAAGCATATTCCTTCAGTTACTTCTATGCTCTTCAGAAGAGGTTCTTTCTGCAGATGGCACCTTTCTGACACTTACAGAACAATGTTTATGAGTTTGATTGCCAGTGTTCAGCTTACCCTGAGTCTCAGTTTGAAAATAAATGCTATTCTGTAGCTGATTCAATAGAACATATAAACCTTTTTAAAGACTTCAGATTTAGATTTTTACACTGCCCTTGATATCACCATGGTAGTTAAAGTGAATCAAAGAAACTGTTATTGAATGATGACTGAGAACTGTGTAGGATTTAACTGAAAGTAACGGTGTGGCCTTGAAATCTGATAGGAATGAAGCAAATAAACTTTGGTGCACTCTCCTAAACAATAATGAGCCCAGGAAGTGCTAACGTTTCTATTAAGTAAAGATACCTTTCCATCACTCTAAGAGCTCTTTTCACAGACTATCTGATGATATCCACTCCACCACTTAATAACTTGCTTTATGTTAGTTCTATTTCAGAAAAAAAAACAAACATCTCCACAGCCACCAAACAATAACTCTTGGTTGGTTAGGAAACAGTATTTTCTTTACTGAATAAAACCTAAAATGAAAATGGAGTTTTCTAGAAATGTTTTTCAGTATTTAAAAAGAAGTTCACTAATAATTTTAACATTTCTTTTTCAACTCATTTTTTAAATATGGCTATTTTTTATCAGAACAGTAATACTTTTTTATTAACAATTTTTTAAAATACAAAACCCACGCAGAAAAAAAAATAAAAATTGGCCAAAAATGCAAACCTGCATAATGTAGGATAGGCAGGGTCTCTGCTTAGGTGTTTACATCTTTATAATTCAGTATGTTTTTTAAAATGTTTTTATTTATGCATTTTTGTCTGTAGCACAGTAGTCCTTTTAATTTAATTGAATAAATTGTTCTTTTTCTTCTCCCTTTTTAACTTTTTAAATATTTTTGTTGATTTCAGAGAGGAAGAGAGAGATAGAAACATTAATAATGAGAGAGAATCATTGGTTAGCTGCCTCCTGAACACCCTACACTGGGGATCCAGCTTGCAACCCAGGCATGACTTCCTGGTTCATGGGACAATGCTCAACCCCTGAGCTACACCTGCTGGGCTCTGTTCCTTTTTTACACCCATAAATTCTTTAGCTGTTGGGTCTAGAACTCTGTCTCATATACTGTCTCTATTTTTTTTCTACCGTTGTATTTGTTTTCATCTAATATGGCATCATGGTTGCATTTCACATTGATGAGATGATTTTTAAATTATTTTTTTTCAATTCACTGACTCCAACAAGTATTTTGCTTCTCTTTCTATTTGAGGCTTCCTTGAAATCTCCTTTATATTTAATAGAGGCTATGTCTTGTTTTACCTTCAGATGCCGAACACTTTCTTGATGTTTTCTTGTAGAATACTGCAGTGATTATTTTTTAAAAATGTTTTTAAAATATATCTTATTGATTTTTTTTACAGAGAGGAAGGGAGAGGCATATATAATTAGAAATATCAATTAGCTGTCTTCTGCACACCTCCTACTGGGGATGTGCCTACAACCAAAGTACATGCCTTGACTGGAATCAAACCTGGGACCTTTCAGTCCACAGGCCAACTCTCTATCCACTAAGCCAAACTGGTTAGGGCGAAATATGTTTTTAAAAATGTTTTCTTCTTATTATTATAGAGATTAATAGGATCTTCTCTTTTCAGTGGTTCTTTTCTCCATATGATTTATTTTCTTCTTTATTCTTTGTCCCCCCTCATTTATTTAACCAGATATACCCAGAGTAAGTTTTAACCAATAAGAGAGAATATTGATTCTTTTGGGCTTCATTTTCCGTCCATTTGAGTGATGGTCCCTCTCCATCTGCTGAGTCTGCTCACCTGCCATGTCCCACATTCTCTGGTGTAACAGCTTGGAGCTGATGTTCTCATTTTCTCAGGCCTCCCCATTACTTTCCCACGATCAAGGCCACTCCACCTTTCTCCCACAGTCTACTCCTACTCTTCTCTGATCAGCTACTGAACTCCTAGAACTCCGCCTCCTGTAGTGAAGATTTGAGCCCTGCATCTCTCTTTTCTTTTTAGCTCAAATGCTCTAGTTAATGCACTGGTTTGACCTTTATATGGATGATCTAGTCTAGTCTCTGCTTTCTAACTTCTTTGACAGCCCATGTCTACACTATACTGGCATTGCCTTTCCATGGTCACACCGGATCATGCCATCACACAGAAATGCAGCAACTCTGAAATGCTAAATTAAAATATTTTATATTTTATCCCTAGATTTCTACTCTTTTATATCTCCAGATTGTGCATCTATATCTGTTCCTTCATCACCTCAGAATTTATGATTCTTTAACTTTCTCAGATTTCTCCTCATCATTCAACCAGCTCTTCTGTTCACTTCCTTCCCTGTATAATATGGATTTAATTGCCCATCATTCAACAGGCAAACTTTACATGTTCATTTTTTTTAAATAACTATCAACTTGATACCTATATCAAAAAAGGTAAATTCTTTGTTAGAACATAAAAATACCTTGAGATTAGTGAAACTACACATTAATAGTCATCCATGTCAATAAAACTCTCATAATTTTCACAGTAAACATTTTTCATCTCTTTAAACATCTTACTCACCACTTATGACCTCATTCTCAATAGATAGATGACCTCCAACTTCACAAAAAACAGACAGCCATCAAATGAGAACTTCCTCACCTTATTGATATCCAGCATAAAAATTAACCTGTACTGACAGATCTAAGTTCAGCAAACCCCTAGCAAAAGAAACATGAAAAAGCTACACCAAGATACATTGTAATCAATTTACTCACAAACAAGAAATCTGCAAAAAATCCAGAAGAAAAATATTTATTATGTACAGAGAAACAAAGATAATGAAAACATGGATTGCTTGTTGGAAAAAATACCAACAAGAAAGGAATAGAGCAACATCTTTAAAATGCTGAAAGAAAAGTAATTTCAACCTGGAATTCTAAACTCAGAAAAAAATATATTCCTAAAACCAAATTTTAATATATTTCCATATATATAAAAGCTGAAAGGATTCACCACCAGCAGACTGCGTACACTATAAGAAATGCTGAAGGAAATCCTTTAGGCACAAGTGAACTGATATCAGATAGAAACATGGATCTAAAAAAAGGAATGAAATGCACCAAAAAATGCAATCCCATTGAAATGATGTAAAAATGTTAATATAAAAGTACTGGAAAGTTGGGAAGAGTTTTATTTAAGAATTGACAGATGTCTATAAGATAGATGTCTATAAGGTCTACGGAATCATAGACCTCCACTCAACATAGATGAATAAAAGAACCACCTCAGCAGAATTCCAGTTCACTCTGTGTCAGAGGGAGCTGAGTCTGAGAGTGGCAGTGGACCAATTTGGTTGATAAAAAGATGAAAGGGTTATGCGTTCCTGCAACCAGTGCTGTTGGTTCCAACACTTGTCTTTAAACTAAAGTGCTTTAAAAGGAACTTTCATAGTAACCTCAGGAACTCTACCAATATGCAAAGAGAAACCTTAAGTAATTCCTGTTCTCTGTGACACATCAAGATACCCTGAACATTTCATAGGGCTGACCATACCTTCCCTAATGAAATACTCTCTCCATGTAAATACCTAACACTACACTCTCCTAGTAGTTTGCTTCTCTCCCCCCTAATTTCAAATCACAAAATATTTTTGTTTGTTCAGCAATTCACTAAAAACTAATTCTTTTAATAGCTTCAAGAAAATTAAATTGGTAGAAAATGGACAACACTTTTAGCAAACTGAGTTTGACAAATGAGCAGCACAGCACAGGGAATCAATGAATGGTGATGTGCTATTCTATGAAGTAGTATTTGGTAAATTGGAATTAGGTGAGTGGGATAAATTATTTTAGACAAATGGTTGTCAGTGAAGACAGCTTTTGCTTTCTCTGTCTTCTTTAATTGTTGGTGTTCTTTAGAATCCTACTCTAGTTTTACTTCAGAACAGAGCTCTGAACAGATGCCTTTGGGATGAATTTATCCACACAACTTTGCCTAATTAGCACAGCGATGGCAATTTTATGTGTGAAACACTAAACTCATATTTTTCACTCTCTTCTAATGCCCCTCTATGTTCTGAAAGTCACAATTTTATGTGTAGCTAGCATTGATTTCATTATTATTTGCCCCTAAATTTTTTACCCTTAGGTATTATTGATGAGCGTGTATTTAACCATTTTACCTCATTGATTTCTTTATATTTGACCTCCTGTATTTGCTACAAATTCCTTTAGTCCAAGTCACTATTGTATCTCAATCAGATTCTTTCCAGTGCATCAAAATTGGTTTCCTTCCCTCTGCATCCCGAGAGTACTTTTCTAAAATGAAAATGTGATATAGTGCTACTCCTTTGATTACAACTCATAAATGGCCTCAAGTTATTTTTAAATAATATAGAAACATTAATTATGATATAAAAAATATCTCATGATCTCCCAGCTACTAACCTGTGTTGGATTCATAATCTTTTTTTCACAATCACAAAGAAGCTTTAGAAATGAATAGTGGTGGTAAGCTGTTCATTTTCCCCAAGTCCATTCAGCCCTTATTTTATAGTAATAGAGTCTTAGCTGGGCACAGGGCCATCCCGCTAGAAAGCATACATTCCAGCCTCCCTTGCAGCTAAGTGTATATGTATGACCATGTTATCACCAATGAAAGATAAGTGGGAGATCTATAAACCTATGCATCATTCCTTTCAAATGAAAATTGTTTGCCACCATCTTAATCTCTCTTTCTTCCCATGAAATAGAAAGTAGACAAGGAACTAAGTTAATGTTAAATGAAGATAAGGACAGTATGCTGAGAACAATAAGATGTGGAAACTAGATTGCTGAAAATATTTCTGGAATCAGACCCGTTTCTCGATTTACACCACCACCAAACTTCAGAGTATTACATATCAGATAAATACATTTTTTCTCTTTTTGTTACATTAGCTTAGCCTGAAAAAATTCAGTCAATAAAGTAGCTGCCTTGGCCAGTTTGCATTGGCCCACAGACCAGTGTCGTGGTTGGCTCTCTGGCCCAGTCTGGGCGTGTGCAATCAGTCAATGTGTCTCTCTCACATTGTTTCTCTCTCTCTCTCCCCCTCTCCCTCTCCCTCTCCCTCTCTCTCCCTCTCTCTCTCTGCCATCCTCCCTTTCACTCTCTCTAATAAATGGAAAAAAATATCCTTGGGTGAGGATTTTAAAGAAAGCACACCCAGTTGCTGAAAATAAAAAGACTTCTTATTCATTTGCAATATACAAAATATCTCAAGAATAAATTGCAAATTAGTTGCAACAAAAATAAGATGAATGAATATTTCTGTGTCTTGAGCACTTGCATCTTAAGCAAATTCCAGTTTCTATGTCTCTGTTATTGTACTGGAACACATTTCTTTTATTTTTCTTTTCAGACAAAACCCTACCAATCTTTGAAGCTTTAACATAAATGTTACTTCATAAAGAAAGTTTTTGCTTAATTCTATGCCATATCCAAGTTTTGGGACAGCTACTATTGCTTCTCATGTGTACAGATCCCACTGCCTTGTAAGGACCTGTGTAGTTGTCACTAGACTGTATACTCCATGACAGGGACAGTGTCTGTCATCTGTGACGTCCTAAATCCAAAGTCCAATTCAATGTTTTGTATGTACTGGACTCTCAAATAATGTGTTTGTTGAGTCAGAGTTATATAGCTCAGTTAATTATATGAAATTAATCCGTTAACCTTTGATTATGTCAAGAATTATATAAGATTCAATGGAACAAGAACATATCATAGTCCAAGAAGCTGTATTTATGGCCACCTCCCAAATTATAACCCCTCCTCCTATCAAAGATAACCACTATCTTGAGTTCTAACACCATAGATTAGGTGTATTTGGTTTTGAATTTTAGTAAATGAATCATTCAGTTTGAAAATACAGTTCATACTATATGAACTTACTCAGTTCACACTGCTGCACAAAATGCCATAAACTGGGTATCTTATAAGCAACAGAAATTTATGGCTCAGAGTTCTGGAAGCTGGAAGTCTGAGAGCAGGCCAGCATGGTCGGGTTCTGGTGAGATTCCTCTTCTGCGTTGTAGACTTATTGTGTCCTCTCATGACAAAAGGAGAGTGAGTGCAGTCTCTGGGGTCTTTTTTATATGGGCATAAATTTCATTCATGAAAGCTCCACTCTTCTGACCTAATTACCTCCCAAAGTCCCCACTTCCTTACACCATTTCATTGAGGATTACATTTCAAGGTATGAATTTGGGGAGAATGTAAACATTTAGTCCATAGCAAATTAAAAATTATGTTTTGTGTGCCTGATGTGTGTATGTGTGCATGCGTGAATGTGTGTGTGTTGTGCTTTGTTTCTATAATTCATCCTTCATTATATTCTCATTTTGCCCAACATTATATGGTAAGTCTGTTTCATACAACTCATACACTAATCAGTTTTTAGAAGTTGACAACTAATATATGCATATGTGTAAACAGAACTATATATTTGGTTTTTGTTTTTATTTACAAATGTTACACATTTCTTTCTTTTTATTTTATTGCTTAAAGTATTACAACAAATGATAGATAAGTATTACAACAAATGATAGATAGATCTCCATTTTTTTATATTTGTACATGAAAGTAGTAAATATAATAGTTTTACATGCCAAGTTCTCAACTATGTGTCCTGCTCTAACACAATGTAATTGTGTATACTTTAGATAAGAAAAATATGGTCAGATTAGAATAACATTGCATATATATAATTTTCCAATTGATTGATATTTATTTTATATTCATAACTATAGAGTTCATGTATAAATGATCTAGAATATAAAATTTCTATACATAGCACACACCAAGAAGGAAGAAAAGAAGAAAAGAAGGAAGGAAAGATGGAAGGAAGAAAGGAAGGAAGAAAGGGAGGAAGGGAGGAGGAAACAAAAAAGCATAAATTGATGATAACTAAGTGTTGTAAAATCTGGATAATTTTAGTTGGAAGCTCACTTATATGGGAATAATTAACTTCCACTAAAAAGTAAATATTATTTACATATTATTTTAGTCTCTTCAAATTACCTACTATTAACATTATCATTCATTTTTAAAATACCTGACATATGGCAGAGTGAGAAAAAAATCCTGATATTTTAATAATTCTGAATTATGGGTTTAACATATTAAATTTACAAGTCTTAAGAACTAAAGTTTGATAATCTTCCCAGTTACAAAACTCTTTTGTGTAAGTTTTCTCAAAAGATCACTTTCCACCATTTTAAATCTAATATCTGATAGTCAAAAACTTAATAATTTTAATTTACATTCAATTTGTATATAACACTGTAATTTTTTCTTATACATCTCTATCAGCATAAGAGACTGACTTACACAAAAATGAAGTTCCTGACTACTTTCTCCTACAACTAGCTTTCACCCTGTCACTTCTTTTACTTCCGAGCTTAGGCCTAGATAATGGGTTCCACACAGTCCTTTCCTACTGATATAATTCCATGCCATTCTAGAATCCCATTGGGATTATAATTGACATTCTCTGAATGGTATCATCTTCTAAGTATAAAGATACATATTCCATGAAATAAAAAGAAAACAGCAGGTATTTTAAAAAATTGAGAGTGTTTCTAAATATCTCTCTTCTGCTTTTAGCTATTTCATTAATTCAGTGGACAACATTTAGTCATCTTTTGTATATTTATTACTCAAAAAAATTTTTTCACTTATTCTGAACTCTATATATCTCCATGCTCTTGGGTTTGATTTTAAAATAATATGAATAGATTTGAAAAAATATATTTTCATGAACTATTGATTAGAGAGATACATTTTATACTCCATTTTCCTTCTACCTTTAAATATATGTAATGTACACATTCACATACATATATAGATAAATTTATATATGTAATTATGCAAATAAAATATGTACAGCTATATAAATGTACATGCTTATATAAATGTATGTATAGCTCTTTAAAATTCAGATCATTTTTCTTTGTCATTTGTGAACAGAATAGAACAAACTTGTATTATTAAAAATAGCTATTTTCATTATAATTAATTTTAAGACTTGTCCTATAAACATGTTGACTAGGGACAGTCTTCAGCTGTCTTATAAAATTTAAGGAGAGGAATAATTCTGAAAATATATATTTATATTCAAATATATTATTATTTTTAGGTGCTAGAGTTTGACCTCAATATTAGTAACCTTAATGTTAGACTAACGTACAACTAACTTCACCAAAAATAATTTATCTTTAATAACTGAAAATATTTATATAATTTAATAAACCCCCAACTCAGCCAACTTTTAATAAATTTCAATCAGGCCAACATCTGAAAATAAATTAGGTGTGGAACTCATCTTTTTAAATTCTTATAAGTAAAATATATAGACTTCCACTTATGTAATATAATAAAAGAGTAATATGCAAATTGACCGTTACCCAATACACCTAAGCCACGCCCACCAGCCAAGCCACACCTCCCAGCCAACCAGAGCAGCTGTATGCAAATTAACCCAGCCAAGATGGAGGCTGGCAGGGCGGCTCTGCACTGGGAGCCTCTGCGGCCAGCATAGCTGTGCCAGGTGTGTCAGCTCATTGGGGGCCAGCCTGGGGCCTCCTTGGGGCTTCCACCAGGAGTGCAGGAGAGCGGGTCCTCCATGGGGCTTGCAGAAGCAGCCATCCTGGGTCCACTGCCTGGCTCTGCCCCCTGGGGGCCTTCCTGGGGCATGCGGGAGCACGGGGCCTCTGCGGGGCATACAGGAGCAGCTATCCTGGATCTGCTGCCTGGCTTTGACCCCGGGGGCCTCCTTGGGGCATCCAGGAGTGCCCATCCTGGGTCAGCTGCCTGGCTCTGCCCCAGGGGCCTCCTCGGGACTTGCGGGAGCACCCGTCCAGGGTCCACTACCTTCATCTGCCCCCCGGGGGCCTCCACAGGGTGTGTGGGAGCGTCTGCTGCACAGTTTAGAGAATCCAAAGCCAGTCCACTGCCCAGCTCCACCATGGGTGTGTTTGCTCAGCAGCAGGGCCCCACCGAGGGATCCTGCACCAGCGTCCGCCCCTGGCTTGCCACCCAGCTCTGCGCCAGGTGTGTCCCCTCAGCAGTGTGGGCCCACCAGGCATGGGCGATCGTAGGCCCTCCAGTGGGAAACATCCAGGCCTGCACTCACCAGCCCTCCCACCCCCCAGTGCACAAACCCTGAAGGGGCTGTGGGCAGCCTGAAAATGGCCCTCAGCCCCTCACCCAGGCTGGCCAGGCATGCCAGCAGGTGGACATCCCCCCGCCGAGGTGTTCCAGACTGCAAGAGGGCACAGGCCAGGCTGAGGGACCCCCACCCCTGGAGTGCACAAATTTTTGTGCACCGGGCCCCTAGTTTTATAATAAGGGAAAACAGAAACAGTCTAGTTCCCATTATCTGATTAAGAGCAATCAAATCATTCCCTGGTTTTTTTAATTCAGACCAATTCACCCCAATTTCCTTTTTTTATTAGTTGACTTTTAATCACCTTTTTGCACTTGACTGCAAAGGTATAAAATGTACCCTCTGAGAAAATTAGAATGGGAAGATAAGAAGTTAATCCAAATGGTAAGTGGATAAAATCCAAACTGTAGTCAGCTTTTTGTGGTCCTATTCACTGGAATACCTAAGATATAATAAAAAGGTTGCCATGTTATATTTAAATTCAATATTATTATTCTACTGTATTCCACTCTCATGCTGGTTTTCTTAACTGTGACTTATTCTGTGGTTTTTTGCTCTCCATTTTGTAACTTCTAGGTTTTTATGTTACATCTCTACATTGTCAGATATGCCAAGAATTGTATTTGTTTAGTCTTTTTCCTCTAAAATTTATAGTTCTATAGTAATTTAAATTTCCCATTTAACCACTTAGCACATTCACCGTGATTAGTTAAGTTTGATCATGCCTTTAACTGTGTTTGTATGGACTTATTCTGTCCATGGGTTACTCTTCTTTATTTGAATTATCTATAAACTCCTTCATCTTTACAAAAGTGACTAACATTAATCACAGAGTCCACTGAGTCAGACAGAGGAGCCATTTCCCAGGTCAAGTGAGAATAAATGACCCAACAAAACATAGCAAGAGTTGATAATGCCAGGAATCAATGTAACTTCAAATCTTGCAATTAAAGTCAAAAATCCCTTGTACCATTCTCTCAGGGATATTTAAAATTCATTATAGATTTCCTTTTATAGTCAAAGGACATTAAATGTATATCAAAGATGGCTATTTCAAAGGCAAAATTTTTATTCTCTGGTATGCTGTCTGTGAATTCTCCTAATATCCAGGAATATAGCCAAAATGGCAAAAAAAAAAAAAATCTAATTTAACAAATTTCTAGCACCACTGGCTACAGCTTCCCATCCACAGATATAATTTATTATAGGAGTGCTTTGTGAATGACGCTTTGTAGATAGACAATAGAGGTGACATCTTATATGTTCCTTGTTGAAATATACTGTGTTTTAATATTTTTTATTCATTTCAGAGAGGAATGGAGAGGAAGAGAGAGATAGAAACAATGGTGAGAGAGAATCATTGATCTTCTGCCTCCTGCATGCCCCCTTTTGGAGATCAATCAGGCCAGCAACCCCAGATATGTGCCCTGAGTGGGAATCTAAACATGACTTCCTGGTTTATATGTCAACACCCAACCACTGAGCCATGCCACTAGGGCTCAAGTCTACTTGACAACACGTGGGCAACATTCCTGTTCAGAAATTTCACCATTGAGCCCATAGGTGCCATAGAATCTACCTCATTACAAAGATTGAAGAGCTACTAAATCTTTGAGGAATAGGTGTAATCTCCCAGAGGCTGATACATAAATTTAATCAACAGACACATACAACAGTCACCTCAGAATAGAGCCATGGCAAAAGTAAAACACTTATTGAATGAATATAATATTTCACATGATAGAAACTATAAAAGTGTGTCTTGATTTTCTAGATCAAGGTTCTTTATGAAAGGTTCTTGACTCTGTATCTAAAAATCTGTAAATTAATTTAAGGAAGGCTGTTAACACCTCAAATTGTATGCACTGTTTTGTGTGAATGTACATATATATATTATACCTTGGAGAAAAATTATGGTTTTACTCATATTCTTAAACTCATCTTGATTTTATTCTAGACCTACTACTCTACATATATAGGATAAATATTTCACAAAATTTATCAGGTACTCATGGCTCAGGTAAAGTGGTACCTAGTACCTGGTCATACAAGGCCATAGGCAGGAATGCTCCAACTTCATGAATTGAAGATTTATGTGTATAAGAGTAGAAGGTAATGTTTCCAGACAATTTCAGATGACTTTTATTCACTCATTCAAAGTTTCTGTCCATAAATCTGAGGTCCCTAATAAGATCTTTTTTGAGATGGAAACTTTCCCTTCTTTCAATCCTATATAATAAAAGCCTAATATGAGGATTATCCCCTTGGGTGGTCGTTCGACTGGGAGTTTGACCCAGAGACCAGGAGTTTGACCACTCGCTATGATGTGTGCTGACCACCAGGGGTGGCATGGGACATGCAAGCATTGGCGAGGCAGCGCTGGCAGCAGGCAGCAGTGGAGGTTCTGCCAGCCCCAATAGGCCCTGACGAAAGTGGGACCATGGTGGGATGGTGGAGCACATGAGCAGATGATGCCAGGCCAAGGCAGATGCAAGCAGGGGCCAGATCGCCCAGCTGATGGCCCCACAGGCAGTCGTTGACCAGGAGTGGTGTTAGGGATGGGGCCACCACCTGGTTCCGAGGCACTAAGGTAGCCAGGTGGGGGGCCTGGCCCAGATCAATCACCATGTAAGCAGGATAGTAGAGCAGGTGAGGGGATGGTGCCAGGCCAAGGTGCAGTTCCAGGCTGGGATGTGGGGATGCAGGACTGCAAGTCTGGAGGTGCAAGCTGGGGCCCAATCTCCACAGGCCACCCCGAGGGACTCCACTCTTGCAAGAATTCGTACACTGGGCCTCCAGTCCTGGATAATTATGCCAAGTTCTCAGCTACGTGTCCTGCTTTAACACAGTGTAATTGTGTATACTTTAGATAAGAAAAATCTGATCAAATTAGAATAACATTGCCTGTATATAATTTTCCAATTGATTAATAATTATTTTACACTCATAATTATAGAGTTCCTGTATAAATGGTCTAGAATATAAAATTTCTATACATAGCACACACCAAACTCTCAGCCTCACTATCTTTATTATTTTTATACTAGGGGCCCGGTG
>PVJC01023520.1:0-26331 GCA_004026665.1 Murina feae | reverse complement strand
TTTGTTTTGTTTTGTTTTTGACAAAAATTGACAAGGTGATCCTAAAACTCATTTGGAAATCCAAAGGACCCAGAATAGTTAAAATGATCTTGGGGGGAAAAAAAACAAGTTGAAAAACTCACATTTTTTTAATTTCAGTATTTACTATATTTACCACAAAGCTGTACTATTAAGACAGTATGGTACTAACATAAGGATATCAATAAAGACAGCCCCTGAGATCGGAAATAATGTTTCTGATACATATCATCATCCTATATAATAAAGAGGGAATATGCAAATTGACTGTCACTCCGGTCAGTTTGCACCCACAGCTGAGGCTAAGTTCCCATAACGAGCCTTAAGGAGCAATCAGCAGGAACCTGAGGCTGCCTGCCCACCAACCTCCTGCATGGGGCTTGACAGGGGACCTCAGGCCATGCCCCCCACCCAGTAGGACTTGACAGGGGGTCCTCAAGGTGTGCCCTCTGCCCTGGTGCTGGGCCAGGGGACCTCAGGCCATGCCCCGCACCCTAGCACCAGACCAGGGGACCTGAAGCTGTGCCTCCTGCCCTGGCGCCAGGCTGGGGGATCACAGGCCACTCCCTCCGCCCAGCAGGGCTTGATGGGGGACCTCAGGCCGTGCCCCCTGCCCTGGCACCCAGGGGACCTGAGGCTGCATGCCCCCCCCACATCTGGCAGGACTTGAGAGGGTGGGACCGGCCAGGTCTGGATCTAGCCCAATGAAGGGGGGCCATCCAGGTTCGGGTCTCGAGCAATTTTGAGGTGCATGTGGGTGATTGAAGACTTGACTCTGGGTTCCATGGTGTACCCCAGACTCTGACAGGAGGAAGATTTTCATATACATTTTACTAATTTTCTTTCATCTCTGACACTTCTATTATAGAGAAAGGGCAAATAGCAATATTAAAATATTTCCTCTAATTAATCCCCTTTTAATGTGCACAAATTTCATGCACTGGGCCACTAGTATATAATAAAAGGGTAATATGAAAATGGACCCTAACAGCAGAACTACTGGGAATGACTGGTCACTATGACACACACTGACCACCAGGGGGCAGATGCTCAATGCAGGAGCTGTCCCCTGGTGGTCAGTGCACTCCCACAGGGGGAGCTCTGCTCAGCCACAAGCCAGGCTGACTGCAGCCAGCACAGCGGTGGTGGTGGAAGCCTCTCCCACTTCCTCAGCAGCACTAAGGATGTCCGACTGCAGCTTAGGCTTGCTTCCCACTGGCAAGTGAACATCCCCCAAGGGCTCCAGGACTGCCAGAGGGATGTCTGACTGCCTGGGGAGTGGGCCTAAGGCAGCAGGTGGACATCCCCTATGGGGTCCCAGACTGCGAGAGGGCATAGGCTGGGCTGAGGGACCCCCCCACCAAGTGCACAAATTTTTGTGCACCAGGCCTCTAGTTTGTCAATATTTCTAATTCATATTCTTGCTATGTATAGAATGGCACATATATAATAGAATTTGGTGTTCAGAAATAAACTCTTACATTTATGGTTAATTGACTTTAAACAAAGGTTCCAAAGTGGTTCATTAGGGAAAAAATAGTACTTTCAGAAAAATGGTGCTGGGCCCGGCTGGTGTGGCTCAGTGTTTGAGGGCTGACCTATGAATCAGGAGGTCAGGGTTCAATACCTGGTCAGGGCACATGCCTGGGTTGCAGGCTCAATCCCCAATAGGAGGCATGCATGAAGCAGTCTATCAGTGATTCTCTCTCATCATTGATGTTTCTATCTCTCCCTCTCCCTTCCTCTCTGAATTCAATAAAAATAAATTTTTCATAAACGATGCTGGGATAAATGAATATTCACATGCCAAAGAGTGAATTTGGACTCCTACCTTATACCACATACAAAAAAATCATTCAAAATGGATCATAGACCTATATGTAAGAGCTAAAACTATGTAATCCTTTGAAAAATTTATAAAAGTAAATCTTTTTGACCTGGAATAGGTCATGTCTTTTAAGATATCATATCAATACAAAGTGACAAAGAACAATCTAAACTGGGCTTCATCAAAATTAAGTATGTTTGTGATTCAAAGATGCTATCAAGAAAGTGAGAAATATAGCCCCAGAATGGAAGAAACTATTTCTAATTCATATGTTTAGTAAGCTACTGGTATTCAGAATACATGAAGAACATTTATAATGCTGTAATAACAGGACACTCAACCTAATTAAAACATGGGTAAATGATCTGAATAGAATTTCTCCAAAGAATATATACAAATAGGCAATAAGCACATGAGAAGATGCTGAACACCATTAGTCATAAGGGAAATGCAAATCAAAACCACAATAAGATAGCACTTCATACTGACCAGCATGACTAGAATAAAAAAGAAAATGGAAAGTTTTGGTGAGGTTGTGGAGGAATTGAAATCCATATACATTGCTGATGGGAATGTGAAGTGGTGCAGCAACTGTGAACAACAGGTTTGCAGTTCTCAAAAGTTAACTATAAAGTTTACCATGCTTATGTATATCTCCTAGACAATTTAAAATGCACGTTTACATAAACTTGTACATCAGTGTTCTTAGCAACATTATTCATAATAGCCCCCAAGTGGAAACAACCCAAATCCATCAATTGATGGCCTCACAAACAAAATATAATATACTAGAGGCCCAGTGCACAACATTTGTGTGCTGGGGAGAGGGCTTCCTCAGCCCGGCCTGTGCCCTCTCACAGTCCAGGACCCCACGGAGGTGTCTGCCTGCTGGCTTAGGGAACAGGCCTAAACTGGCAGATGAACATCCCCTGAGGAGTCCTTAGTGCCACCACAGAGGCGGGGGAAACTCCCTCTGGCTGAGTAGTGCTCCCACTGTGGGAACGCACTTACCACCATAGGGAAGCTCCTGCGTTGAGCATCTGCCCCCTGGTGGTCAGTGCGTGTCATAGCATCCAGTCGTTCCACTGTTCGGTCAATTCGCATATTAGGGTTTTATTTATAGGATAGTGGAATATAATTTGGATACAAAAATGGATGAGTCTTTTTGCTACATTAAGTTAAGGGAAATAAAGCAGTCACAAAAGACTAAATTATTGCATGGTTTTATTCACATGAAATGTTCAGTACGGGCAAATCTATGAGACAGAAAGTAGATTAGTGATTGCTTAAGGCTAGTGGCTGGAGGTGGCCTTGGGGGAAAATGGGAAGTGAATGCTAATCTGTATGTAGTTTCTTTTTGGATTATGAAACCTTCTAAAATTGTAATAGTTGTGCATTTCTGTCAATATAGTGAACACAGTTGAGCTATGCCATTTAAACTGGTGAAATGTATGGCACAAGAATTATATTTCAATAAAGTTGTTAAATTCAAACAGCTACAATTATACCAAAACCTAACATTAGTCCCTTCTAAGAAAAGCACCTTTACCAGATTATACAAACCTTTTTATGTGTATGTTCAGGACAATTGAAAACACATGTTTATAGTCATCAATTAAGAAGTTACTGTTTTAAATGACTTTGGGTATTGATCTCAGAAATAATTATCATAAGTTAGTAAGTGAAGCATTTACAGTTTCAAGACAGACCTATAGCTGTCAGATTTTCTTTTTCTATCAATCTTCATATCTATACAGTATGGAACAAAGGTAGGTTTACAGTTTGAGTACACAAAATATAGTTTATTCTTATATTATTATTTTATTGATTATTTATTACTAGAGTCCCAGTGCACGAATTCGTGTATGGGTGGGGTCCCTCAGCCGGGCTGGCAGGGCCCATTGGGGCCATCTTGCCCAGTCCCAATCTGGCTACCCAGTCCCAATCTGGTCGGCTGGTGGCTGCGGCAGTGGTTGGGGGGCAGCATGGGAGTTTGGCTGGCCAAGGAAAGTTGGCTGTGGGATCACACTGACCACTGGGGGCAGCTCCTGCATTGAGTGTCTGCCCTCTGGTGGTCAGTGTGCCTCATAGCTACCAGATGGTCATCGCTTCATCCGGTCGTAATGGTTGCTTAGGCTTTCGTATATATAGATTTTTCGTATGAAAAACTATAAACCTGATTTTGCCCCAACCTGTATATACATAGTTTGGGGGCCCAGAGAGTCTTTTTCTTGGTCATAGAAATTGGCAGCTGCTTTCTATGCCTAGGTATCTGACATTATCTCTAAGCTAACTAAGTACAAAGATGTCCTCAGTAATAGAAGGTATTTTCCATATTAGGCTGTGAATCTTGAAGTTTCCATTCTTACCTAGAACCCAGAGCTACTGGCTATCAATTACTGAGTTATCTAGGAATCACCATAATCATTGCTTGATATGTTAGTTAAAACAGTCAGAAATCTTTCATCAACACCTAGAGAAACCCAACTTAGACTGGTCTAAACACAAAGGAATTTATTAGCCAAGACATGAACAGGCTTCAGGCGTGGATGGGCCAATGGACCCGAATGATGTCAGAAAGCTCTCTCTGTCCCTTGGTTCTGCTTGTCTCTGTGTTGACTTCTTTCTCAGGAATGGTCTCGCCATGTGGTGGGATGATGGATATCCCCTCAGGTCAGCCATTCCCGAACAATGAGCACGTTCACTTTCCAATCGTTCCCCCCACATCCCTGAGGATGATACATATTAAAAATATTTGGAAAGTCTGGCTTACATTTGAGGCGAAACTGAATAATTTCAAAGAGAGAATAAATAGATGCTTCCCCAAAGAAAATGGAGTTGTTTTGAGAAGAATGGCGAGTGGATGCCAGTCAGGCATAAACAACAGGTGTCCACTACATGCCCCTGTCTCCCTCACTCAGGACATCCCTGTACAGTCCACTGAAGTTTTATCCCTCGAGGAACCTTTTTGTATTTGTTTTCAGAAATGATTTTTGATTGCCAAGTATACAATGATTTTTTTTTAGTCAACTCAGAGGGCTGTATTAAACCATTTAAACAGCAGCAGTGTTGCCTCTAATGAACAGAAGAAACAAAATCTACAGACAGAACCTGACCTTGCTGGATCCCCCAGGAAAAGAAACCAGTTTTATGCACAGCTGATGTCGTGCTGCCTCATAATAATGTCATACAATCAAATGTGAGCTGTGCTAAATACCAAGTTTTACAAAAAAATCAGTGTGATATTTCTCCTAGAAATGGAGCTAACGATTATTTTCAAACTCAGTGCTATTTAAAACTAATGGTTTTAGAACAATTTCTCTGTACAGTTTTGAAAAGAAATGGGTGTTCTCTTTGTAAAAATTGTAATACATAAAGCCAGAGTGATTCTACACTTTAACGTAATTTTCTGTGGTGAAGTGGCTTTCTGGAACTCTGGATAATTCAGATTGATGACAAATTTTCATGACACCAGTTACAAATTGTATAACCTTGGTGAGATTTCTGAATGCCCAGGGTCTCAGTGGTCTTATCTGCAAAGCAGGAGCACCATCTAACTGCTTGAATAGAAGAGACTAAACCAGAAGGCTTTGAGCATATTTAATATGAACTAAGCAAAAAGGTACCAAATGCAAAATAAAGTTAAGGGTATAAACTCTCTATATACTTCAGTGAAAACTTGGATGACATAAGGTAAAATTCTATATAAATATTTATATTACTAGAGAGAATTATCAACCTTATCATTCTTTTTTTCTTTTTTTAATTTTTTTTATTACATACAGTTTTACAAAGATTAGTACATATATCTCTTTTTTCCCCTGTCCTTCCCTCCGCCTCCCCTACCCCCCAGTGTTTTGTGTCCATTGGTTATGCTTAAATGCATGCATAAAAGTCCTTTGGCTGACCTGTTATCAACCTTATCATTCTTATCAAAATGTTTTAGAATAAAAATCGCTTTCTACAAACCAGTGTGTCATGATAATGAGATAAATAGATGGCGAATATTATTTAGATTATTTTTCTACAAATGGAATAATGAAAATATACATTGACCAAAGACAAAAAATATTAAGCTTCAGTCTTGGTTTTCTCTCCAACTTGAAAAGTTATTTCCACTCTATTATGTCACTAAAGACAGTACTTATGTGTTCTCCCAGGACACCAAGGCAGTAGGAGAAGTACTACAAATTATATACAGTTCTATAGCTAAATGTAAGAAAGAAATGCATTATAAACAAAAGGGAATTTTTTTTGGAGGGAGGATGTTTTCTTTAGAAATCCAAACTATTTGGCTTTTTAAAAATTCTATTTATTTAGTTTTTATTCCATGAGTCTTGCCAAATTAGAGATTTTAAAGTTTTGCTGTTCATTTATATTAAATCTAGTGAAGTAACTAAAGACACAGACTTTGCTATCAGATAAACCTGAATATTCATCCCAGCAACATCACTTTTTAAGTGTGACCTTTTAGATTGATTAAATAACCATTCTATTTCCTTATCTGGAAACAGGGGGTAATATTTTTATCTGCTGTGTAAAATTCTTATGAGGATAAAGTAAGGCAACACACATACAATGATTTTCAAAGAGTCCCGCACAAAATGAATCTGTGATAAGTGGTATTTGTTATATTAGGATTATTATTTATATTTATTTAATAAGCATTATTTCAGCACTTAGTTGACACAGTACGTTCAAGAAACCTATTGCACACAGTCAGAGGTCATTGCTCAATAGTTGATGCCATCAGCAAGTAGATGCAGAACTATACAACCTGAAATAATGTGTCTCTGAGCTCTCATTCCAAGGTACAGGTTGCTCTTGGATACAGAGTACATTTTCTTCTATCAAGGAAAACAAGGTCACATTTGTTAACCACACTGAAACTCAAGGGAAAGAATTGATATTTCAGTTCTTCTAGCACACAAAGGTCTCATCTGTGATCAGGGTGTGATACTGGGAGGAATAACACCCTTTCAGTAATGAATCTGCCTCACTATTCAAATCTTCCTTCCTGCCCACGTCAAATTAGGCCTCTTGAATACGGCTTTTGTGAGTGTCTTTATTAGAGGATTACCACACTATATTGCAAAATTTCCAGCTTCATGTCTGTCTCCCCTGTTTGCTGAAGAACTCCTTAAAGATGTCTAAATTGGTAATCATCTTTTATTTCCAGAGCTTAGCATGCTGCCTGGCAAATAATAGGCATGCAATAAAAAGTTTTTCAAATTTAATTTAATTCATATGGGGAATTTTCAAAGCTCCTTTAACTTATATGTGAATGATTTTTTTCTTTTTTGCCTTTGAAAGCATTACATCTTAGCTATTATTGCAGGCAGAATTCTCCCGCTTTAGGTGTAAAATGACAAATGTAATTAATCTCCTATACAAAGTATGTATGTGAAAAACACGATATATTGTTTGAATAGGTTTAGCTCATGTTATTTAAAAAATATAAAAATCAACCTTAGTGCTTACCTGACACTCAAAACGATAGGATTTAAAATAGCTCAGTCACTTGTATTAATAAATTAGCCATCATTTTGCTTATGAATGCTTTCATCCAGATTTCTCTTCAATCTTAATATTGTATATTAAAATATAGTCCTTAATATAAGTATTTTCTAATGTGGTTTTTAAATTTTAATTTCAAAATATTTCTTAGCTTCACAGGAGAAATACTCAAATAAAGTATTTCCTTTATAAATTTGATCAGGCAATACAAATATGTGATGTCTCTTCATTAAGCTTCTAATATCCTGGCAGAGAAATCCTAAGGATTTGAGCCTTGCTTAGCCAGCACCCACTATTTTCTTTAAAAAACCATATATATATATATATATATATATATATATATATATATATATATATATATATATATATATTTCCGGGAGAAAGGGAGTGGAAGAGAGAGAGATAGAAAAATCAGTGATGAGGGAGAATTATTGATCTGCTGCCTCATGCATGCCCCCTACTGAGGATTGAGCCATAAACCCAGGCATGTGCCCTGACTGGGAATCAAACTGTGCCCACCTAGTTCATAGGTCAATGTTCAACCACTGAGTCATGCTGGCTGGGTAGCCAGCACCCACATTGCTTTAGCCAGTTTCTTGTTAAAAATCCCAGTGGCTCTGCTGTTGGGTTGAAGTCTGATATATAATCAGGTATTATTAGTGAACTAGAGGCCCGGTGTATGAAAATTCATGTACTTATGGGGGGTCCCTCAGCCTGGTCTGCACCCTCTAGCAGTCCTGACTCTTTGGGGGATGTCCACCTGCTGGCTTAGGCCCATTTCCCGTGGATATTGGGCCTAAGCTGGCAGTCAGACATCCCTCTGGCAGCCAGGGAGCGGGCCTAAGCTGCAGTTGGACATCCTTAATGCTACTGAGGAGGAGGGAGAGGATCCCACAACTGCTGCTCATAGCCATCAGCCAGGCTTGTGGCTGAGTGGAGCTCCCCCTGTAGGAGCTCATTGACCACCAGGTGGCAGCTCCTGCATTGAGCGACTACCCTCTGGTGGTCAGTGTGTGTCATAGCGACTGATCATTCCTGATCCTTCTGCCTTTAGGGTCAATTTGCATATTACCCTTTTTATTATATATGATCATTGTACACTATGTACAAACACCAAAACAGCACTAGAACCATTTGTACTTTGAGATGCTACCCAATGTGAGAATTTCTTCTACAAAATCCCTGAGGTCCTATATCTAGAGATTGGTCTGCCAGTACCTATATTTAATAGAGATTCCTTTCTCCCCATGAGGATGAGCATAAGGTTAAGAACTGGGAGAGTTCCAGGTTTCAGCCTTCATTCTGTGTCTGCCAGGTTGGGTTAACTTTGGAGCATTGTGTAATGTCCTTTATACTGTAAAAAACCCTAGATTCACAATGAAGTAAACTCTACTCCAAGAGATGCTGGGAACTCAATCTGTTTATGTTTCTAAGACTATTAGAAAATCATATGAATTTATTACTTTAGGAATAATAAAATAGTATTTTAAATATCAGATATTACATTCTATGATGCTGATTAAGCTGTATATTGGTAAATGTTGTCCCCAGAAGTGGTATTATTCAATTGGTATTTTTATTTGTTTGTCCTTGCTATAATTGTTCTATAATAACAATGATAACATTGTCATTCTCTGACACATTATGTTGAGAAGTAGTTTATTTTTATTAAATATATTTTATTGATTTTTTTTACAGAGAAGAAGGGAGAGGGATAGAGAGTTAGAAACATTGATGAGAGAGAAACATTGATCAGCTGCCTCCAGCACACTCCCCACAGGGAGTGAGCCCGCAACCAAGGTACACGCCCTTGACCGGAATCAAACCTGGGACCCGCAGGCTGACGCTCTATCCACTGAGACAAACTGGCTAGGGCTCTCTGACACATTATGAATACAAATATTTGATAAAGACATATTTGCTTTACTGATGTCTACATTTTTTTTCAGTTACTCACCAGGGGAATATAAATTACAAATAACATGTTATTAAATTACTGCACAAACCTGGTCATTTAAAAAATTGTAAACCAGATGTGTTATAGCAGATATTCAACAGACTTAGAAACATAAACAGATTGAGTTCCCAGCATCTCTTGGAGTTAGGAAATAGATGGAAATCACACCATTTTACTTCATCTGTAAGGTCTAAGAGCTATAGTAATGTGTAATGTTGCTCAAGCAGCATTTAGCCACATCATTGACAAGCTCCTTCATTGTGGCCTACTTGTAAGAAAACAAACCAATGTGGACTGAATTATTTGATAAAGCAGTATTCATAACATTGAGATTTCTTGAAATGTCTTATAATTTACCCCTTTGGAATGTCAACAAGTAAATGTTTTTCTAAATCTGCCTGGTATTTGTTGACTTATTTGTTGGTTTTATGGTGAACTACATTTTGTTAATGGGATATAACATGGCTGTATTTTAATAATGAAAGATTTTTGTTCACCCAAAGTGATTATAAGCATTTGGTGGACACTTTTCTTCATCATTCCACAATGTCAGTACGTCATCTGATTTGAAAACCCAGAGAAATAATTGGTATTTTTATGCCACATTTACATAAATTTATTTTAACTTCATCATGCGTTTAGTGCCCTAACTTAAGAATTGAGAATAGGATATTATGGATGAAATGTGTCTATAGTGTGAGGAGGGAAGGACCCAGAAAAGCAGAAACAAGGCTGGGACAAAGAGTTTTAGAAAGAGCAAGAGAGCTAGATGGTGTACATCCTTTTCTCTCCACAGTGAGAAAAAAGCTAGCCTCTTCTGCCAGTATATACTGACACTATTTCTGCTTTCATTTCTTTTCTTCTTCAGATAATAACTCAGCGGTGTTATTTTTCTAACATTTTCTGTACATGTTGCAGCAAAAGCAGCACATTGGCTTTTCCTGTTATTTTCGGGGACGTTGGCAGGAAAAGGTATTCCCTACGGGAAACAGGACCAAAGTCTGAAGTCCCAGTGGCCAGCCTCAGCTCTGCCTCTCCCTAGCAAAGTGATGACCCACTGAGCTCGCTTTCCCACCCCAAATGCTTACAGCAAACGATGTTTATGATACTACAAGAAAGTATCCTGATTAAATATACAGCAATATTAGAAAATTATGACACACGCATGTTCAATGGAATTTTATTTCTTTCTCCATGCTTACGAGAAAGTAGGGTTCACTTTCAAGAGATAATTCCAATCCTTTTCCTCCATGACCCCCGATTTTATATTTAGCTGTATCACCAACCAACAAACAAAAGACCTCTTTTTTCCCCCCACAGAAAGCAGCAACTCACTGCTGTTCACAGTTTTCAACTCTGTTTTTGACAGATTGTAAGCATATAGAATACACCAGTGGTTTATTTCTTGCCAATCCAAAGGCCTCTTTAAAACTTGCATCTCTCACCCTACTGGCATTGCTCAGTGGGCACATGCCCAGGCTTCAGGCTCCATCCTCGGTTGTGGAGGGCGGGGGATATGCAAGAGGCAGCTGATCCATGATTCTCTATCATCATTGGTATTTCTATCTCTTCCTTCTTCTCTCTGAAATTAATTAAAAAAAAAAAGAAAATGTGCATCTTTCTTGACTTCTCTGTAGGATTTGACACTGTGAAACCTGTTGTAATTCTTAAAATGTTTTATTCCTGTGGCTTCTACAATAGCATTTTCTACTATTGCTCTGGCTGCCTCTTTCATTCTTATTTATTTTTAACATATTTTTTATTGATTTCAGAGAGGAAGGGAGAGAAAGAGAGAGAGAGAGAGAGAGAGAGAGAGAGAGAGAGAGAGAGAGAGAGAAACATCAATGATGAGAGAGAATCATTGATTGGCTGACTTCTGCATGTCCCCTATTGGGTGTCCAGCCTGCAACCCGGGCATGTGCCCTGACCAGGAATTGAACCCATGACCTCCTGGTTCATAGGTCAGCCCTCAACCACTGAGCCATGCTGGCTGGGCTCTTTCATCCTTTTTTAAGAGCTCCTCTTCCTAGGTCACAGGTTCTCTGAGGTTCGCACAACTCTCTTGTCTCCATTCATCTACTTGACACAGATTGGCTTCTTTTCTCCTTTTGAGTTTTTAAAAAGATATATTATTTGTCTTTTTCCAGTAGTTTTTATTAAACTATAAGTGACAAATAAAATTGTATACATTTAAAGTGTAGAATGTGGGGATTTGATATACGTGCACACTGTGAAATGATTACCAGCTGAGTTATACTTTAGGAGTTAGCTAAGGAAAGTCAAGTTACGAGACCAGATGGCTAGTCCTGACAGGTGCTTGAGGACAATGGGGCCTCGAGCTTGATCATCTGATAGCTTTAGTGTAGAGCCCAACATTTTCCTGTGGTTTTAGATGTTAGTGTCTGCAGCAAATATAACAATATCTGGTAGTCACAAGGAGTACTATAAATGAGGAATTAGTCCTTCATAGATGTGTGCATGCAAATACGTGAGTGGTGTGTGTGTGTGTGTGTGTGTGTGTGTGTACGTGTGGGTGTGTGTATTAGGCAGAGGTAGTGCAAAGGAAAGGGAAAGAAGCAAATCTATCATGGGTTGAAGCTGCTTACAAGGTTGGACTAAAGTAGGTTTATGGTTGTTCGTATGGAAAATAATTAATAAATAATACAAGAATGAACTCTGTTTCATATGCTCACAAGGCTCTCAATGCTACTTTTGCCCCACCCAGTATACTACTTTTTCATTGATTTTTGACATTTTAAAATATTTGGACAGTCATAATTAGAGAAAATATTCACTGTGCAGAGATAGTGCACTCATTTAGACTTGTCCTGATGTATACATAACTAATATGATCTCATACTACTTTATTATTTATAAAACTCTTTCATATGTATCACCTGCACAAATCTGCATTTTATGGGCTAGGAACCTAAGATGCAAAGTGAACTCTTCAATGTTACATGGCTAATACAATGTTTTTTAAAAAAACTATTTATTAAGGGACTCTTCCACCCCACATTATAAGAAACCTGACACAGACGTAGCTGCTGATATAGGAGCAGAAAAGTTTTGGGCAATTAATTCTTGGATTCTTAGGAAATTGATACCTAGAAACGAGGAAAATTCTTAGATAACAAGCTGAGTGTTGCAAGGACAGCATTACTAATTTCCTAAAGTGCCCAGAGCCAGCCATGACCCAAATGGATTTCTGAGAGTGAGTGTAAGATATATGGAGTTATAATTTATTTGCCTACATGTATTCTCTTTTAGATGTCCACCAAGCCATCTTTTAGCTCTCAAGGTAATTATTTCTTATAGTCATTTGACATTCTTTTGATTTACCTTTCTAGACACTAGAATCAGGAAAGTTTGTTCTTTAAGATGCCTTGTAATATCTGTAGAAACTGGGAAAAATGATTTTGTTTGTTGAAGTTTAATGAGCTTCTAGAAGACAAATTTTTGCTGTATACTCAACTTCAACATCAGGCTCTGCTGATGACAAGGAGGGAGCTAATGGCAGCAGTGCTGTGCCATCTCTGTAGGATAATTATAATAATTAATGTCAGTCAATAGAGGCAGCGCTCCTGGGGGAGGATGCTATTGGAAATGCTGTTGCCTGAAATTTTGGACTAACAAAATTAGGTCTAATGGAGCAGGGTATGGGGGATAAATGGTGATGGATGGGGCCTTGACAGTGTACGGATGATGTGTTATTTCATTGTGCACCTGAAACCTGTATACTTTCATTTGTTAACCAGTGTCACCCCAATAAATTCAATAACAAAATAAATACAAATAAAAAATAAAATGGAACCTCCCTGTGTTAGGTCTATGCAGAGAGTTCTCACTGAGTATAGTGTGGTAGCTACCGTGTGACCCATCTGCAGCATATGCCCCCACATGCAGTTTTCCTTAATTAGTCAAAGTTGGAAGACAAGAGGAGGGAGTGACATTAGTGAATGAAAGTGTGCCTTCCATATACCCTTTCAGGTAACACTTAAGTATTTTGAAATCTATGTTGGTCATTGTGTATGGTATAAGTTCTGGGAGACTTAAAAATGATCTACTTGAGGCTCATAATAAATCTAGATGAAGTTTTAGTGTCCATTTTTTCCTAATAGAATGAATTAAAAAAGAACACTTACAAATATGAAGTTAGTTTGAAAAACAGGACACAGGCTTTTTTGTTGATAGAAGTTTTTGAGGTTGGGAATTCCGACGGAGGCAGTGGGAGAGGTGTGGTATTATTTAATGGCACTAAATACCCATTTAGTCTGATATTAATGTTCATTCTAAATCCACTGTAGATGGCTCCTTGGTCTTTAGTTTGTCTTAGTGAGAGTTATCACTATTTTTAGATAAAATAAAAGACCTGGAATAAAATTAAGAGCTTGAAGCCAACTAGAATTTGAGACCCATTTATGTCCACCACTAGCTGGGTAAACTGAGCCAAGTTAGCTTATTCTTTGAGAACCAACCTTCTTATCTGTAAGCTGTGGGGGTAAAAATTAATCATTAAACTTCTTTGTATGTTTATTCCTAAAGAAGGTAGAAAGGAAGGAACAAAGATGAGAAGGTAGAGTTTCTGGGGAAAGAAGACCAGTCAGGGCTAATGATTTCCAGCAGAGAAAGGGAAGGTTTTATAGAAGCCATTTCTGGGATGAGCAGGAATTTGAGGACACACATGAAAAAAAATAATTTTAAAGGTGTTTTTTTTTATATGTTTAACAATATCACAGCTTACTTTAGCAGTTAGAACTGAGACATCCATAGATTTTTCTGGCTCAAGCCCACCATTCTCTTATGGATTAGGAGGGGAGGATTAAAAATAAATAAATTTTTTTATTGATTTCAGAGAGGAAAGGAAAGAGATAGAAACATCAATGATGAGAATTATTGATTGGCTGCCTCCTGCATGCCCCCTAGTGTGGATCGAGCTAATAACCCAGGCATGTGCCCTAACTGGGAATTGAACCATGAACTCCTGTTTCATAAGTCGGTGCTCAGCCATTGAGGAGCACTCTCTGGGCAAGAGAGGATGTTTTATTTTTTGTTCTTTCTATCAAATTATCTTTCTATCTTTTGACATGCTTATGGTTGCTGTAAGAACCTCCCCCTGGGTCATCTTGGCCAATGAGGGAATCTTCCAGCACTCCCACTGACTGTCTATGATAACATTTCTGTGTGTGCATGTACCTTATTTTATTTTTAAGGCTTGTAAAGATACTTGATCATGTACTAAAGAGTATGTCTATACATAGATTTCTTTCTGGGACACACATTCACTTGCATTTCTCAATTTGAGGGCTTTTATAGAAATACCAAATAGTTATAGTTACTCTAGATTTATAACATAGTTTATTTTTAAATTTATTGGGGTGACATTGGTTAATAAAATTACATAGGTTTTAAGTGTACAATTCTATGATACATCATATGTATATTGCACTATGTGTTTATCACCCAAAATCAAATCTCCTTTCATCATCATATATTTGATCTCCTTTAGCTTTTACTGCCTCCTCCCACCTCTCTTCCCTCTGGTAACCACCACACTGTTGTCTGTGTCTATAAGTTTTTGTTTGTTTGTCTTATTTGTTCATTTGTTGCTTTCAGTTTTATATTCTACACGAGAAATCTTATAGTTCCATACCTTATGTTTTACAGACCCTTTACATGTGCCTTCCTCTCATTTAGTTGATCCATAAAGAAGTCTTACAAGGTAGTATATTACTTGATAATTGCACCAAAATTTTAGGAAGACCAAGTGTCACTCAATATTGGTCATAGAATCATCAGTGAGATGAATTGTGGAGCTAAAGCATGTATGAAAGTAGACATATCTGAGGTCTGAATGAATTATCATTCTCCAGAGAAACAGAGCCAATAGAATATATATGTATATACTTGGAGACTTATTTTTTATATATGGAGATTTATTATTTATTTTATATATATGGAGATTTATCTATATGAAGATTTATTATATAGATTTATTTGTTTTATATATAGATATATATGAATATTTATTATTTTATGTATATGGATATATATGGAGATTGTATATGTATATAAGAATGACCAAATATATGTACATCCTATAATTCACAATATTGCACTGATTATGAAAGCAAAGATAAACAGTGGGCCAGTAAGGTGAGAGGTCATGTTGGTTGTACTCACTATCAGCTTGGGCCAAATATTTCATCTCTCTAGACTTAGTTACCTCATTATTAAAACAAGCATATGTGATGCTGTTGAGTGCTGATATGTGCATGTAGTTAGCAAGCATTTTACATTTAGTCATCATAACAACCTATGAGATTTTACAGTCATTATATTCATTGTAAAGTAAGAAAATTGATAATTAGAAAAATCAAAGTGAATTATTCATGATCACAGAACTCATGAATAACAGAGTTGTCTTTATCTAAACTCCTGAGGTGTCACATTTTTCATTATCTGTATTTCTCCATGCCATAAGGCATATGGACTAGAACAGGGTTTCCTACCAGGTTTTCATGGATCTCTATGACTAAGGAAAGTTGAAGGAGAATCTCTTAAAATAATCTTGGGAAATACGGATTCAAAGGATATTAAACCCCATTCTTTAAGATGAGTCTTTGTAAGTCTCTTTTTATGATAATGTACATTACTGCTTAGAAATGTACAAGAAAATATTCATTTGGACCATAGAATTTATTTTTCCAAAATAATTCGTGCGGCTTGTGTCCTATGGTATGTACTTTGTGAGTTGCTGTACTAGAAAATTTCTATGGTTTGTTCTAACCCTTCCATTCTACATTGTATAATCTTAAAAGTGCCAGTGAGCCAAAGGTGCTTACTTTGTCATACCTCTTTGATGATGATTGTATTTTAGTAAGCATGTGTTGAGGAGAAAGAAACTTTCCTCCACCATTTTGGCTGGTCTAATAGTCAAATAATCATGAGACAGATTGACCAGAGAAAATGATTGAATTTAATTACTACACATGTGCATGGGAATCCTGCATATATGAGTCAGAGACCCCACATATATGAGCGGTTCAGAGAGGAGGAAGCTCATTAAAAGATGATAAGGAGAACAGATATTCATTAATTAGAAGTTTGCCCTGTCATATGGATAGATCAAAAGAGGTTATCTCTGATAATCTCTTATTATAGGCATGTTCCCTAATTCAAATTCTTCTAGGTATCTAAGTGTGTGTGTGTGTGAAGGAGAAGGGGCTTGAGGGGGCAGAAGTTTCTCTTGAACAGACAAGCTCTAGTTTCCTGTAGTTCAAGACAACCCATATGCCACAGATGCACATTTGGAGTGACCCATTCTAAAACCCTACAAGAAAATTTTGGATGGGTAGGCTTTCTGATGTCCTTAAAAGTACAGTAATTCAATTCATAGGATTTTTATGGGTAATCTGCTTTGCAAAAATGTTCAACTGTTCATAGCTATAGAATATGAAAAAATATAAAACATGATCCCTGTCCTCAAAGAGATGAGACTGAGATTTCAAAGCTTATGTAACCAAAATATGAATAAACATATTTATAAAACATATATAACTAGTAATAAATGGTCTGAGTGGTTATTCTGCCTACAAATAATTGCTCCTTTATTTCACTTTATCTTTTTTTATTCTTAAAGAGAAATTGATGGCATAATATTTAGCTTTTACAATTATCTTCTGCAATCATTGTATATTTTGGGTATACTTGTTTCTCTTTCTTGTTCGCCTATTTCCCCCCATATACTTCTGTTTTTAGAGTAGAGATGATTGCATGCCAAATACTCTACAGAAAGTTCTGCACTTGCGTATTTTATAAACTTATTTATGTAGGTAGTAATCATGGAATTCACACATTTCAAGAAGTTTACCAAAGCAAGTAAAATGGATTATAAGTAATGAATTCATATTATCTAAGTTCTTTTTGCTTTTCCAAGCTTAAGTTTCATTCACTATATAATTGATTGGAATCTTTTCTTGGAAATTTAATTTGTTACTAAAAAAAAAGTCCCAATTGATTACACCATTAAGAACAGCCTTTTAAAGTAAAGTTCCAAAGCCTTAAGTCTAGCACTCAATTTTCTATGATCAAGTGTTCAACTCCCATCTCCTTCTTTCATTCACAAATTACTTCTCACAATTCACCCTCTCTTACTCTACATTTGAATTAACTTAGACCTTTGCTTTTCCTCATGCAAAGACAATGATGAATACTCTTAAAAATAAATTTCAACCTTAAATTATTTAGAATAGTGGTCATATATTTGAAAAAACCATAATGTCATTTAAGATAGAATCCATGGGTTTGGTTTTTTTTGGCAATTCCTATAGCATTTAGCAAGACTATATTGAATATATTTAATGTTATATAAATGTCTTTAAATGTGTTATGCATCACATGAAAAGTTAAAATGTTTTATGTGCTTTTGTTAAATTTGGCAATTTAATGCACCCATCAAGTCTCAAGGATTAGAAAATGTTTGTTTTTTGCTTGCTGGAATTGGTAATTGTCTCTAATAAAATTAGTGATCTTTTAAAATTATTTCAACAACTCTTTTATTTCATCAGATGTTAGACATAGAAATCACATTATGTGAAAATATTTGTAATGTTGCTGGGAAGTATTCATAATCCACAACTAAACATTTTAATGGGTCCTATCTGCTGGCCCCTATGTTAATAGTGGTTCTTTGATATCTTGTTTTTTTTTGTTTGTTTTTTGGTACTTTGCAATTTGTCTCTTAGTAATTTCATATCTACTCTAAGTGATATGTACTTGAGCTTTCTAATGCTAGATTTTAATTAAACAGAATGGTAAAGAAAAGACTTCGTTATTGCAATCTTTTAATGTATTATGAAGAGAATAGTATTTCTTAAAGAATATTCTCTGGGAAGAGAAAAATAAAATGTAAACTTGAGTCTTTTGAATGCTTGCCAGGTAACATTCAGCCTGCAATGTCTGCCTTCCAGAACTAATTAACGAGCCACATTATTATCTATACAAGCAGAATAAAAGCTCCATGCAAGCATGCACGCAGTGTGTGGAAAGTCTTTCTGGACCAACTGTCAATTTCTGGGCTCTTTTTTCCCCCCTTTGAAGACTGTTCATGAAATGGAGATAAACACATTCCCTGCCTGCAATATAGGTGCACCTATAAATGCTTAATGTAGCAGGGCATTTGGTAGATTATTTTAATGGATTTTTACCAAATCATGTTTTGACAGTCAATTTAAATACAGTTAAGTTACCACTTTCACCTATGCTGAAATCCAGTGGGAGACAGGGACACTCTTTTGTGAAATGATGGATGAAGCACATGATAAAAGGCCCCACTCAAAATTTAAAAACAACAACAAAAAGCTCAGGAAAAGAAACATGACTTAATCAAATTGCTGTGGTTGAGAAAATATCCTTTCCTGTACAAGGACTCAAATCTAAGTCATGTAGATATAGGGAAGCTGTTCCTACAAAACTCCTATTTAATTCTCTTGATAAGTAGTCAAGTTTTGAACTTGACTGCTATGATTGTACATAAAATAGAAAATATTATTTTTTTCTTTAAGTAGTAAAATAAAATCCCTGTTTTTTGACAAAGAATTTTTTTTAGCTTCAGGAATAATATTGATTTTTCTATTTGCTCCCCTAAAGTAAAAGCCACAGAACCATTTTAGGATACTTCCACCCATGATAGCATCAGATACTTCATGCTAAGATTGAGGTGGATATTTATTTGTCTCCATATTGTGAACAATGACTAATTGCTAGCAGGAGGTTACTGACACTTTAAGGAATGAAAACAGTTATAAAATGCTACCTTCTTGGCAGGCTTATTGAAAAAAAACGAAAAAAAAAAAAACAATAAGAAAACTTGAGAATAAAGTGAAATGCCGTGGAAAAAATGTAGAAGCATAAAAACAAGTTGTTTCCTCGGGATAGTAAGGATTTTAGAAATATTTCAGAATGTCTTACAGAAATTAACTAATGACTCTTTACCCTTTATACAAAGTAATATTATGCTATATGCTAAAAGACTAATATGCAAATTAACCAAACAGCAGCATGGCAGGTTGCTGTGATGCACACTGACCATTAGGGGGCAGAGACGCTCAATGCAGGAGCTGCCCCCTGGTGGTCAGTGAATAGTGCTGCTCAGCCAGAAGCTGGCTTACAGCTGGCAAGTGCAGCGGCAATGATGGGAGCCTCTCCTGCCTCCACAATAGGGCTGAGGATGACATCATGGATAGTGGTCCTAAGCTGTCAGTTGGACATCCCCCAAGGGCTCCTGGACTGTGAGAGAGTTCAGGCCAGGCTGAGGGACACCCCTCCCTCCCCACTCCACTGGTGCATGAATTTTGTGCACCAGGCTTCTAGTTAGCATTATAATTAGTTAGATGAAGAAATTAAAGAGGTGTTGAAATAATAGCACATGGGAAAAATCCAAGCTACTGGGCCAGTTATACATCAGGGCACACAATGATCCTGCTCATCGCTAGCTTTGGGAGTGTGTATGTGTGTATTAGTTTTTCTTGACCAGTGTAGGTAGGCAAGGGTGTAATAAGAATATGTAGCAAAGTGATTTAAGAGCCCTCTATTATGATGATAAATATCTACATTTAGAACTTGTTTATATTTAGTTGTTTAAAAATAAAGATATGAAGATAATAAAATTGTGTGCACTCATTGAGCTCACAATATGTATCAGCCTTTATGTTAAACAATTTATTAAGCATTTATTATTATTCATAAATTAATTATTTACAAATTAAATAAAATGCTGTTTAGGAAGATGGCATAATTATTTTCAGTTTCCAGAATAGGAAACAGAGATTTCGGTGTATAGTTTGTTCAAGGCCAAATTAGTTGGTAACAGAACTGAGATTCAGGCCCGGGATTATCTGCTTCAGAGCGTCTTTGCTATACCATTAATTTACAGTAACTTTATTTGTACTTTACCTTCACTTTGCTGAAATATGTTCCTGATTTGTTTATTACTTTTCAGAAATTATGCTACTTTTTTTCATGAAATTGCATTATTTCTCTGCTATCCTTGTAGTACTTATTTGTATTATTTCCATAAGAGTAAAACAGGAAAAAATAGACATCTGTCTTATTCATGCTCTACTTATGGGTATATTTTTTAGCTTATTCCTCCCATAGTCATCCACTTCAGTGAAGAATTTATAGCCATGTTCCCCTGTTCCATTCCACACGTGTGCTGAAAATGGATTTGCCGCAACTAAATTTGTTACTGGGTCTTATCCCTTGTTACATATCCGTATCTCTTCAGAGCCTCCTAGTGGCAGATCTCACTGGTAACTATTCATAATTCATGTAACTCATCTTTCCTGCTAACTGGACCCAGCTGTCATTCAGGCGTTTTAGTTTAGAGTATTGCCTTAAATATTCATGACCAATTTTTTACAGCTATCATGTGGCCTTCGACAGTTTCCACTTTCCTATTGTGTTCTCCATTCATGGCTTCCACTACTGAGGCCAGTGCTGCTGGTGAAAGCACAGGACTGGATCCTGTCCCTCAGTTCCCCTGCAGGGTTCCTCCTCCTGCGGCATTATGCTTCCCCACAGTGGTACAGGTGGGGGCTGGTTGTTGCCCTTTAGTCATTTTTCAGCCTGCATTGTCCCAATACTGTGCTGTCAGCAATGTTGAAACAAAAAGAGTACGTTCTTTCTGTAAACAGAGATACATTGTAGTATATGAATTGTCTTATTTCTCCAAGTCTTAGAAGAAATTTTGAAGAAATGAGACATGCCAGGGATGTATGTATGACTCCATGAGGAGCTGGAAAAAATATGAGTAAAACACTATTTGGTCATCAGAATTTGACTTTTTCTTCAATGATAGAGGCATTGCTATTGGGAACATTTGAGAACTTAACTCTATTCCAATGCTTCATCCAAGAGGGTTGCTTGTTTTCATGCAAAGAAACTCCTGGTGGACAACATCACATGTCCACTACTCATATGTAGATGTGTGTGAATTCCGGTGGTGACCACCCAACAGAGAACAAGCTGAAACACCTTGATATTTACTGTGGTAGTTAATTTTGTGTCGACTTGACTTAATCATGGGATGCCCAGGTAGCTGGTTGAACGTGAGTTCTGTGTATGTCTTTGAGGATGTTCTTGGAATCGATCGTCTGTCCTCCCCAGTGTGGATGGGTCTCATCTAATCCAGTGAGGGCCTGAATAGAGGTTGAGGAAGGGAGGATTTGCTCTCTTTGCCTGAGACATAGATCTTTAACTGCCCTTGCAAGAGCTCCTGGTTCTCAGATCTTCATACTCAGACTGGAATTGTATCATGGACTCTTCACCTCTCAGGCCTTTGTCGTCATATATCTAGTAATTTTGATTGCATATTTGACATTTGATTAATATAGAGTGAGGCTATTGATTATGTTATCTTTCGAAGGGTGGATAAATTACTAGTGGATATTCTTGATACTAATGAGGCATACTTTCAGGTGTTGTTAAGGTGAGCTAGTTTGTTTTGCTCTTATTTCTAGGGATTAGCACTCATATCTAATGTGTGGTTTTTATTCCTATGGCGTGTTTCTCTTATGATTTCTAAGGATATCAACTGGAAGGCCAAGATATTAATTATGGCATTTTGACTCAGACCTAAAGTCTAAATTCTCTTTTGTACTGAACAGCCTCTCAATTCCCTGTTTGTCTCCCAGTGGTTCCTGTTCCTTAGGACATCCTAAGGCTAATTTAGCAATAGGAGATTGACAAGGATCAAAGGAAATTTTTTTCCACATATTTTTTTGGGGAACCCTGGTGTACTATTGTTGGGAATGCAGATTGGTGTAGCCATTGTGGAAAAAAGCATGGGGTTTCCTCAACAAACTAAAAATAGAACCATCTTTGACCCATTGATTCCACTTCTTGGAATATCTCCAGAGAAACCCAAGACACTAATTCGAAAGAATATATGCACCCCTGTTTTTATTGCAGCATTGTCTATAATAGCCAAGATCTGGAATCAGCCCAGTGCCATCAGTAAATGAATGGATAAAATAGCTGTGGTACATTTACACAACGAATATCACTCAGTGGTAAAAATGAAGAAAATCTTACCATTTGCAACAGCACAGATAGACCTGGAGTGTATTATGCTAAATGAAATAAGCTAATCAGAGAAAGACAAATACCATATGATTTTACTTATAGGTAGACTTGAATGAACAAAGTAAACTAACAGAAAAAAATAGAAACAGTTTCATAGATACAGAGAACAGACTGACAACTGTCAGAGTGGAGAGCATTGAAAAGGTGAAGGGTTTAAGCAAAACAATAATAACAAAAAACAAACCTCATAGACAGATAGTACTGTGGTAATTATCAGAAGGTAAAGTGCGAATTGCTGGTTTTAAAAAGAGACTTGACTTTAGGTGGTGAGCACTATGCATATATGTGTTACAGACTTTTATACTTGAAACCTGTATAGTTTTATTAACCAACTAGAGGCCCCGGGACACAAAATTGGTGCAGGGAGTGGGGAGGTCCCCTCAGCCCAGCCTGCACCTTCTATCCGGGACCTGTTGGAGGTTGTCTGACTGCCGGTTTAGGCCCAATCTGGATTAAACTGGCAGTCAGACATCCCTCTCACAATCCTGGACTGCTGCCTCCTAATCGCTCACCTGCCTGCCTGCCTGGTCATCCCTAACTGCCCCCCTGCCTGCCGGCCTGATAGCCCCTCACTGCCTCTGCATGCCCACCTGATTACCCCTAAATGCCCCCCACTGCCGGCCTGATTGCCCCTAACTGCCTCGCCTCTGGCCTGGTCACCTCCAATAGCCCCCCTCTGCTGTCGTGGTTCTCCCTCACAGACCCCCTGCCAGCCTGGTCATCCCACACAGCCTGCTGTTCAGTCGTTTGGTCATCCCTCACTAACCCTCCTGCCAGCCCATCACTAAGTGGCCAGCCAAGGGACAGCTGTGAACCCAGGACTCTGTCATTTCTCTGCCTACTAAACTGGATCATTCCAAGAGCAATGATGTCTTCTACAATTTGCACAATGGATACTATGAGAACTGAGGACATGTAGAAAACTATTGGAAAAGTTGATACACATACCAGAATTTCATAGTGTCAGGTTTCTCCAAGATGGCATTCCCAAAGAAATAATTGGACTACAAAGGGGCAGTGAATTACTGAGAAATCTCTACTTATAGAAGACAAGAATGAATAGTATTTAGTAGGATGGAAAAAGTTTTGAAGAGAGCTTTTTGGTTTTTACCCATTTTTATACAAATAAAACTAAAATACTTGTATTTGAAATATTAACTTCACTATCTTTTAGTCTCCAAATAAGCATACGCCCCTTATTGATTTTAAGGAAACATCTTGAGAGAAAGCCCATTATTGTAAGTATCTGAAGCAATAAATCATCTCCTCTATTAAATCTGAAATCCTACCTGTTAAAAGCACAAGAAGCAGCAGAGACATGCTCTCCTAGGAGCTGTTTGTGGCTTAATGTACAGAGGACTAGATTTAGAGTTAGAGAAACCCACTTACTTGGCTATAAATCTAGCTGTGATTTTGTACAAGTCAGTGAACATCTTTGGGCTTCCGTTTGCTATATAATAAATATTATATCTGCATCATGGGGATGCTATCAATGAAATAGCATCATAAATGAAAACATTAAACATAATATTGAAAAACAAAAATTTACATCTTATTCCTTTTTTTTCTTTTCATGGAGAGAAGACTTATGTAACAAAAAAAAAAAAAACCCCACAAAAACACAAAACACAGAGTATGTCCAGGGGTTCCACAAATAGCGATCCAGTGTAGCTCTCTTTTGACACTTATTTAAGTATTAAAAATGTAGATTACTACAAATTGTATTTGTGTGTGTTAGTATTTTCTCTTTTAATTATTTTTTCTCTTATTGATTTCAGAGAGGAAAGGAGAGAGACAGAGAGATAGAAACACCAATGATGAGAGAGAATCATTGATTGACTGCCTCCTGCACACCCCCTACTGGGTGCGGGGGTGATTGAACCTGTACTGGGGCTTTGCTCTTGGCTGGAATTGTACCTGGGACCCTTTCGGCTGTAAGCTGACACTCTATCCAATGAGCCAAACCAGCTAGGGCAGTATTTTCTTTTTATATCTGCATAGCAGAACCATGCTAGCTCTGCAACTATTTCCTTTTTCTTTTGTGCACACAGTGTATGACATTGCCCTGACTCGCCTATACATAGATAACCATGATACTGAACTATGACCAATTATAGTCATGATACTGAACTATGACCAATTATAGTCAATTATGGGCCTAAATTATATGTGCTATTTCTAGGCCTATTCTCTTATGAAATATTCCGTTCACTGTCTATTCCCTTGCCTGATAGAAAGGATTCAATAGAAGTCTTTAAAGTCCTAGAGTAATGATTGGCAAACTACAGTCCATTGGTCAAATCCAGCTGGCTACCCTCTCGTGTAAGCAATATTTTATTGGAATAGACCCATCCCTCTTTCATTAATGCTGATTTGTGGCTGCAACAACTGAGTTGAGTAGTTTGGCTGAGACCATATGACCCACAAAGACTAAAATATTTATCATCTGTCCCTTTATAGAAAAAGCGTGTTTACCTCTTTCTAGAGGATAACGGACCTGCAAAATGGAAGGAACTTAGGACTCCAAGTGATTGCAGCAGCTCTGTGCAGACTAGTGTGGGTTTACAATGTGAGTGAAAAATATACCGTTATCATGTTAAGATTATGGGATTTTGTAATTCTGTAGCTAGCATTTAATTTATTACAGAAATTGGTACTGGGAAACTCAAATATGTGGCATATTTAGGTATGGTGTGGAAAATTTCCCAAAAACTGTTACCAGAGGCTGGCAAAATGTCTGTGCTATTTGGTGAAAGATAGGTATTTAGTAAAAGCATTTCCTATAATAACATGCAAAGCAGACCACATGTCACCTGAAGCCAGTGGTTCTAAGAGGAGTAGGTAAACAAGAAAACTGAAAATGTGTATTGGCTACTATTGCCATTGGCAACGTATTACAAAGAACAAGTGAGCTTAGGAAAGATTTGTGAATTTGCAAGCAGAGATTAAAAAAGTTGGAGCCCAATAATTCAGCCTCTTTCAGTGTCATAAAAGTTCCTAGACCACAAAACAATAAGGGATTTGATATCTGGAAGGCTCCGATTCTAATTATACAACATTCTGAAAAAGACAAAGCTATGGAGACAGTAAAAATGATGATGGGTTAGGCAGTGGGCAGCCATGATGAATAAAAGAGTACAGGAGATATTTTCTTTTTTTAAAATTTATCTTTATTGTTCAGATTATTACAGTTGTTCCTCTTTTTCCCCCCATAGCTCCCCTCCTCCCATTTCCCACCCCAACTTCTGTCCTTGCCCCCCCACTGTACTCATCCATAGGTGTACAATTATTGTCCAGTCTCTTCACGCACCCCCAACACCCTTAACCCCCCAAAATTGTCCATCCACTCCATTCTATGCCTCTGATTCTATTCTATTCACCAGTTTATTCTGTTCATCAGATTTTTTATTCACTTGATTCTTAGATTCACTCGTTGATATTTATTTGTTGTTCATAATTTTTACTTTCCTTTTTCTTCTTCCTCAGTCTCAAAGGATACCTTTCAGCATTTCATATAATACTGGTTGGGTGGTGATGAACTCTTTTAGCTTTTTCTTGTCTGTGAAGGTCTTTATCCGACCCTCAATTCTGAACGATAGCTTTGCTGGGTAAAGTGATTTTGGCTGTAGGTTCTTGCTATTCATCACTTTGAATATTTCTTGTCACTCCCTTCTGGCCTGCAAAGTTTCTGTTGAGAAATTAGCTGACAGTCGTATGGGTGCCCCCTTGTAGGTAACTAACTGCTTTTCTCTTGCAGCTTTTAAGATTCTCTCCTTGTCTTTTGCTCTTGGCATTTTAATTATGATATGTCTTGGTGTGGTCCTCCTTCGGTTCCTTTTGTTTGGAGTTCTCTGCACTTCCT
>PVJC01023519.1:0-26320 GCA_004026665.1 Murina feae | reverse complement strand
CCCCCCACCACCACCACCCCACCACCCCACCACCACCACCACCAGTTCTGCAGTGTTTCTGGGCCTGGGTGACAGTCTCTGAGGATCCTTGGGAACCAAGTGTCTCAGGTTCCCATCTGTACTGGGTGGCTGTGCTCCTGCCCTGTGAGGCTCTGGTGACTTCTTTGAGCCCCTCCCCTACCTGATCCTCACAAGGGCCCATGAGACAGGAAGGGTCACGGTGGCCACATCACACACAGGCAAGGTGCAAACAGAGGTCAGAGATCACAAACATTTTGCCAAGGTCACTCAGCGAGCAGACAGCAGGGCAGGGCCCCATGTGGCGCCCCATCTGCCTCTCCACAATGTGGCCACAGCCTTGGCCTCAGTGGAGCCTCGCAAAGCCAAGGAAAAGGGGACCAGCTGGCTCAGGCCGCACAGCAGCTTCGGGGTGGAACCCGGTCTCCTGACTCCTGGAACTCCATGGGGAGGACGGGGTAATGATTTCTGCCTCAACTGCTGAGTTTTCCCTGGGAAGCTGGAGGGATGGTCACAGTTAGGGACTCTGGGGCAGTTGAGGGGCTGGGGAGTGGGGAGAGCTGGCTGTTGGTGGCAGGAGACAGGGGGACGCTGGACAGTGGGTGTGAGGATGGGGGTGAGGAGAACTGGAGGGACCTGGGTCTCGGGGGCAGGCGTGGATGAAGGTGGGAGTGGCTCTCCCATTATTGGTCTGGCTCTGGGGACAGCGGGATTGCCACCAGTCAAATGAGGGCATGGGAGAGGGCAAGACGGGGTGAAGGTGACCAGCGTGGGATGGGTTCAGTTGCAGTGTCTCAGGAGGGGGGCACCTCCATATGGACCTATTTAACAGGGAGTAGGCAGGAGCAGTAGGGCCCAGGGACGCTTGGAGGGATTAAAGGAGGGGTGCCTGACCCTGGATCCTGGGGGCAGGCTCTGGGCTCCCCAGGGGGACCTGCCACATGCGGCCTGGTCCCCACACAAAAGTCCCGTCTCACTTCCTCTAGGGGCACCTCCCACACAGACACCAGGCCCCCGGGGCCCACAGACCGGGCAGAGGAGCACTGACCACGGCCACGTTAGCATCAGCGCTGGCCCGAGTCCAAGCCCTCCTGGCCTGGCCGTAGCCAACCTTCCGGAGAAGCTGATCCCGCCCTGCCAGGCATAAGCTCCCCCAGCAGGCGGCACTGGGCGTGGGGACTCGGCCCAAGAAAACCAGACCATGGCCTGCCAGGGCAGTGGCCCTAACGACGTCACTGCGGTCTGGCTGCTTGGCACCAGACGCCAGCCGAACTCCGAGGCTTCTATGGCCCTCTCGCGGGGAAGTCCCCTCGGACTCCCTCCCACTCCTTGTGGCCCATGAAGTCAGAGTGAAGACGGAGGGGGAGGAGAGGGAGGAAGGTGAAAGCTTTTCCCTGCTGGCCTCCTGTCTCTGTCCCCTCACAGCCACCCCCGCTGTCCCAGGAAAGGACGGTGGTAGGAATCCCAGACCAACCGCTAGGACTGGGTCCTCTGGCAGCTCAAGCCCCTACAGGCAGTGAAGATGGAGCTGACCCCGATGGTTGTCTGGATCCCACTGCCCCTTCTTCCCTTGCTCCAGAACCCCCTGTTGGGCCTCAGAGAAAGAACCATGATTGGCCAGGTACTTGTTTTTCCAGCTCCCTGGCAACGAGGAGGTGGGCATATAGCCCAGTGCTAGCCACTGAGACATAATGAGTTTGTCAGGGGTTACTTCCTGCTTTTGAAATTGATGTTAGGATGTGATGCCTGGAGCTGCAGTAGCCACTTCGTCACCATGAGGCCTGCACCTTGAGGGTGAAAGATAATTCACTAAAGAGGTGAAGGGGGCAGCTGTGAAGAGCCTGGGTTCTTGAGCCACTGAGACCATCTCGGGACTTTTTGTTAAACAAGCTGCCATTAGGTACTTGTACCTGATGCATCTCTCCTGACACATTCAAACAGGCTTCCTTTGAGGGGGCAGAAGTCTCAGCTTTCAGGCCTTTGGGTTGCTGCTCTCTGTGTCAGCGGCTTGACTTGACTCTCCCCTGGGGTCTGGCCACCTGGCTCTGCCGTCTGTCGTTAGCCACCAGACCCCAGCCTCCGGCCTGGCTGGCCCCAGCTCCATGTCCTCTGACCCCTTGCAGGCTCATCTGACCTTAGTCAGACCCCAGGGCTGCTGGGCTGTCCTGACAACTTGCCTAAATTGTGACCCTCTCCTTCTCCAGGCCCTCTGACCCAGGCCAACAGAACTCCTGCTGGCCCAAACTCTCCAGGAGATGCTTGAGCCTGGAGCAGGCAGGTGGGCAGCTAGAAGGTGAGCTGGGACAGGAGTCTTCCAGCCCCTGCCTTTGACTCCAGAAGGCGGTGGGCTGCTGAGCTGGGCTCCCCACAAGGAAATAGGTGCGGCCGCCTCTTTGCACATCCCAGACCCAAGTTACTCCCCACCCAAGAACCACCTGAGCTCCCCTCGATAGACCTGCCTCATAATGTCCCAGTGAGGAGCAGGGAAGTGGCTCCTTCAACTTCTGTTTTACGGGAGAACAGAATGAGGCCCGGAGTCGAGAAGGGATGTGCCAAGGCAGGGCTACTGCGAGGACAGGAACCCTAGCCCTGGACCCTCCAATACATCTGCTGTTTCCCCTCACCCCCACCCCCACCCGCAAAGTCTGCTGATGCTCAGGCCAGAGAGCAGCCTGGCTACCCGCCCGCCGCCCAGGGCTTTGCTGCTGGGGCGGGGATGGAGGGAGGTGTCAGGACTAGGGGGACGTGGGAAGGAATTGCTCATGACAGGAGGGCATGGGTGAGGGCCAGGTGGGTGGGGACAGCTGGCACTGCGCCAGTCCTCCCCCGGAGCTGTGACTTTTAACACCCTGAGGTGCTGGGCTGGGGCCAGGGCAGGCTGTGAACCGATGCTCTGCCAAACCACGCGGAGGCTTCAGGAACCTGGAAAATGTCCGTCAGGCAGCTGGCCCAGGGACCCTGCCTTTTCTAAAATCTTGAGTGCCAGAAGTCCACCCCATTACCTCCCCCAGCACTGTGACCCCTCCAGGGATTCCCCATCCCCATGTAGCTTGGCCCACATGGCTGCATCGTCTCTGTGAAGCCTCCATTCCCAGCGCCCTAAAGCCACTGACCCCCAAGAGGGCACCGGTCCCCACCCAGGCCTGTGACCAGGAGCCTGTCCAGCCCTGTGCTCTGCATGGATGTCTCCTGTGCTCCTGTGTCTTCATCTGTACGATGGGAACAGAGGTGTGGAGTAGATGATGACATGGACCCTCACACCTGCCTAGCATCCAACCATTTCCAAGGCCGGGTCCCACCACCACGTCACCTGAGGCCCCGGAAGCCCCAGGAGCTGGGACTTTAATCCATTCTGCAGCCGAGGAGGCGGGAGCTTGCTAAAGCCACCTCACTGGCAGGGGGGTCCCACGTATGTCTGACCCCAAGTGACAGTCGCCTGTGGCCCCCATCTGACGAGGCAGGTGCCCTCACAGTCAAGCTTTCAAGGCAGGGGCAGGGCCAAAGGCTATGTGTGTATGTGTATGTGTGTCTAGGTGTCTGTGCTTGTATGAGGTATCTGTACATCCTGTACAGATGTGTGTGTGTTCTATGAATGTGTGTTCGGTTGTTCATGTGTACCTTTATGTATCTATGTATATGTGTCCATGTGTATGTGTGTCTGCGTGAGGGCCAGATGGGTAGGAACAGCTGGCACTGCTCTCAGGGCTCTTGCCACCTCACTCTGGCCTTGCCCTGGCCTCCCTGGTAGCTGGCCATTGTCACACCACCTCCTCCCTCATGGCACTCTCCCTCCCGGGCTGAACCACCTGCCCCAGCTGGGGCTCTGCCTCAGGCTCGGTAAAGCCAGTAAAGCCGTCCTCCCAGTGCTGGCTCTGCCCTGGCCCAGGCAGTCCCGCCCCCTGCAGTTTTGCTGCCCCAAGGGCTCTGTCCTCCTCTAGGCCCAGCCCCTCTAGTCAGTCACCATCGCCTGCTCTCAGACCTCTGGGGTTCTACTGAGAATGGCCCAGCCGGGCACAGCCCGTGGCCCCCACTGCTTTGCCTTCTCCCTGCCTGTACCTGCCAAGGGCTTTCTCTGGCCATGAGTGAGCTGGGGGGCAGGCCAGGGTGACAGGGAACACCACCCCACAGACGCCTCGCCCAGTGAGCGACAGGAGCATCCTGGCCCCTCGAGGCCTGCTCTGCAGCAAGCTCTGCACCGCCTCCCAGGGGCCCTCCCGGGTAACCTGCCCGCCACACACCCGCGCCTGGCACATTCTTCCCTTCCCTGGCTTACTTCCTCTCTCTTCTCCAGAGCCACCTGGGGCCATTCCCAAATAAATACTTATCCTTCCTCAAGTCCTCTGCCTCGGAGGCGACCTTCTCCTTGCCCTGATACTGTAGACAGCGAAGGATGGCTAGTGCTGGGGAGCTCTTCCTCCATCAGCTAGCTCCATGCCAGACAGCAGGAGGAGGGGCCAGAGTGAGGGGTAGCAGCCCTTGGGGCAGGGTTGGCGGGACAACCACTCCTTCCTTTGAGGGGTCCACTCCTGGGCATCCACTCCCTCAGCCTCCAAGGCCTGTACCCAGACTAGCCTGCCGCCTGGGACCTTCCAGATTTCTTGCTCTTTCCACTCCCTTCCCCCACCCCGGGAGGCTGGCCCAGCCCACAGAAGGCCAAGCAAAGCTGCCTAGGCCCCACTAGCACCTAACCCCTGGGACCAGGCTGCTCAGGCTTGCTGGGCTCCCTGAGGCTGGGGTTCCCCAGCCTCACCCTGCAGGTGCCTGAGGCACCCTCCCCACAGCCAGCTCTCCGGGACCAGGCTCCCCAGTCTGACCTTGGCCTCCAGCGTGATCAGCCGCTCACTCATGTCGCTGAGCCGGGTGCAGTTCATGCATTCTGCAAGAGAAGAGGAACCCAGGTGAAGGTGGGGTGTGGATCCTGGGGAGAGAGCCGCCCAGCCCCCAGGCAGCCTCTGGATAAGGAAGCAGGGAGCTCTTTGTGCGCCCAGAAACTCCTACCCATCCATCGGGGCATCATCCTAAGCATCCGCTTCTCCATGCAGCCTGCCTGGCCCCCCAAGCCTCCTTTCTGAGCCCCACAGCACATAGTGCCACCCGTTTATTCAGCGAAGTGTCTGCGTCAGCACTGAGCCAGCCGTAAGCTTCATGGGGTCTTTGTTTTGTTTGCTCATGAATCGCAGCACCTGGCACAAAGTAGGGGCTCAAAACTATCTGAGAGTTGATGAGTGGACAGCAAAGGAAATGTGCTCCCCGACTCTGAGAACTGCAGTGTCAAAGGCACAGCTGGTAAGGTCCACGCTAGAGCTGTAAGAACAGAACGTGCAAGAGAGCAGCATGGGGTCGCCAAAGCCAGTCTGGAGCGGGGGCTGGAGGTCGGGGAGGGCATCCTGGAGTCAGTGGCATCAAAAGTGGGGCCCGAGGGATATACTAGTAGAGTGACTGGCCAGGTGAGGAGGAGGAAGAGGCCAGGTCCAGCAGGGACAGAACAGGTGCTGAGGCCTGGCGGGGAACCGAGTAGGGGTCTGCCAGGAGCCTGGCCAGAGCACAGCACCCCTCAGGACCACCAGTGCTGGAGCTGGGCCTTAACACAGAGGTTCTGGCAGCAGGAACTCCTAAGGCCAATGGGCAGCCGCTGCAGGAGGTGAAAATCGAGGTCAGTTTGCATTTCTACAAGTTCGCTCTGGCAGCAAAGTGTACAGTGGGAGGAGTGGGAGGGCCTGAAGCCGGAAGGCCCATTAGGAGACCCGTGATGGTTAACCCCAGGCACGCATCTCCCTGGGCTGGAATTATCTTTCTATGTCTGTCTTCCCAGAGAACCAGGGCTCTTTAATGAGGAAATAGATGGTTCAAAGCTGTTCCAAAGAGCTTTTATTGCTCTGGAAGTCGGGGGACAGACACCTGAATTCCTCACTCAGTTCAAAGCCTGGCCCGACAGGGACCCATCTGGTTAAACAGACACAGGCGCACGAGGGGTGCTGGGTCACTCAACAGGTCCCACTTGGGGTGTGGAGGGCCCCTGGCTGCAGTGAGGCCTGCACATCCACCAGCAGGTCCACGGGTCCCGCGCCAGCCTGTCCCTGGAAAGGTCTCCATCACTGTCACTGAATGCAAGTCACCTTGCCAAGGTCCCTGTTGCTCTGTGAGGAGAGTGGGCGGTGATGGCCAGGGGACACTTGGGCCATGGGAATAGGTGGTCCAGGCTGTGTCCTTGCCAGGAGTGCCCGGCCTCGGTGACCGGGGGCTGACATCCACTGCTTTCTGCTCTCCGGCCCTGCCTGGGTTTAGAAGGCCTTCTACGCGGGTGGCGGCGCCTCATTCACCCTCATCGCCCGCCCTGCTCCCCTGGGCTGGGCCCAGCCAGTGGTTTATAGGGATGTTTTAGGAACAGAACTTTTCCCCCCAATAAACCTTGTCAGTAACCTCGATACATAAAACAGATTAAAGACTGAGGTATAAACACGGAAACTTTAAAAAAAAAAAAACTAAAAGAATGTATACAGTTGTCGGAGTCGGGTCAGGCAGGACTTCATAAAGACCAGCGAGGGGGGGTTGAATGGGGGAGGGGGAGGGGGTACACATCGATCCCCTCTCGTTTCTCTGGGGAAGGGATGGTAAAGAAAGGGAAGGGTGTAAACCACAGAGCACAGGGACAGGCAGAGGAAACCCTCAGCAGATGAGTGCTGCCCGTAAAGGGAACGCAGCCTGTGGCGGAGGCCCAGCCTCCTCACAACGGAGGGGACCAGACCCTCCAGGTGGGAAGAGGGGCAGTATTCCCTGGTCCCCTGAGGAGAAGGGCCCACAGGCGCTGACATTGGGGGAGCCCCCCTATGAAATAGCTGGGTCCCAAAGGCCCCAGCCAATTAGGCCAAACCACAGGGAAGGAGCCTGATTAAATACAGACAGCTCGTGTCAGGCTCCTGGGCCTTTAATGGGAAAGACAGAGATCAAAACAAACAGGGTCCCCTGTATCCATCCCCGCACCCTACACCCCATCCATCAGCCCACCACACACAACCATCCCCTCGTCCACCTGGAGGCACCCGAGGTGCCCAGGAGCCCCTTGGTGACTGTGCGAAAACTGACAGGGTGAGCAGCAGGGCGGTAAGGAGGAGGGTGCCTGCCCTCGCAGCCAAGGCCCAGAAGCCCTGCTGAGCAGCCATATCTCATGGGGAACAGGCTGACTCTGGAGGGCAGGATGCGTGAGCCTCAGCTCCCTCCTCTCCACCCTGGGGCAGCAGGAAGAGCAGGAGGATGGACGTGGGTAAGTTGTAAATTAGGGCCCCAGCCCCACCCATGGAACATTCTACAGTGGTTATGGACCTTGAACAAAATGTTTCCAGGATCTGAGGCAACAAATAGGACTCCCTGCAGGGGGGAAGGTCAGCAGCAGAGGGAGGGGAGCCTCGGGCTCTCGCAGGAACCTATTTCTGGAAAGTGTGCTGGACTCGGGCCCAGTTTGCTCTGGCACCAGGCGCCCTGTTTGGCAAGAGAGGAGCTGCCTGGCTGTTGGTGGGCACAGGGGGTCCAGTTCCCCAGCCGCAGAGAGGCCCCGGAGGCCCAGCCAACGGGCAGGGGCGAGTCTGTCAGCTTGGCCTCCCCGTGCCACCTGCCCTGGCAGGCGCTCTGAGACCAGGCGGGGTTTATGGTTCCCCTGGCATTCTGTCATCGACAGGCAATTAAATTATGTTTGTTTAGCTTTCTCCAATTATTCATGGAGAGGTGGAAACGGCGCTAATGGGATGACTGGCTCTATAACTGGTTGAGGCCCTGCCTGCCCAGCTCTGGGCCTCGGTTTCCCCTCTTAACATGAAGACTTTAACTTTCTGAGATTCTGTGATTCCCATGTTCCCACCCCCTTCAGGCCCACAAGCGCCTGGCCACCACACAAGTCCCTAGTGTCTAGGACACAGGGATCAGGAAATCTTTGCCAATATGCGTATATTGGAAGTGTGAATGTGCCAAACTGGGGTGTGTGTGTGTGTGTGTGTGTGTGTGTGTGAGAGAGAGAGAGAGAGAGAGAGAGAGACTGACTAACTCCTTGGTGTGGTCAGAGGAAAGGAAACTCTGTAGAGACCACAAGCTCACTGTGTGGCTTGGGAGGCCTGCATTTCACCTCTCTGCGCCTGAGTTTTCCCACTTGTGGAGGAGTTTACATTGCATCAGCTCCAAGGGCCTCGGGGTCCTGGACTCAATTCTCCTGGCACCCGTACCCTCGCCCTTGGGCTCTCACTGCTGGGCTCTGTCCACCTACAGCAAGATGCTAGTTGCCAATCCCCCTGCCATTTGCCCCTGGCCAGCACTATAACCGGTGATAGCTCTGCACCCAAAATTCTGGACTTTCCTCCTGAATGAGGCTGGATTCCCAAGACCTGACCCCTGAGAGGGGTTTCATCCATGGGGTAGGAGTTGGCTACTGCGGAGAAATCTAAAGAGGCAGAGTGAGTCCACTGTGAGGCTTGAGCCATGAGACTCCAGCAGGGAGAAGAGTGGTCCTATCCCCAAAGACCCAGCTCTCTCTGTGCGAGGTCTTAGAGATGGGTCTGCAGGTAAGGGGCATGTACAGGGTAGATGTCACCAGAAAGCCAACCCAACATGACTCAGCTGGAGGAGATCCCTAAAATCCCCCCTAAGGCAAGACTCTTAGGCCCCATTAGGAGAAGAGGGCTTCAAGGAGGTCAATGGAGCCAGATGCTGTGGGGACAGGGTCGGGGCAGGCCAAGTAGATTGATCATGAATGCTCCTATGAGACCACAGGAATAAGGAGGTCTTGAGTGGCCTCAGTTTCTCCAGTTTCTGGACAAGAGATGGAACCTCCAGCACAAATACATCAGGCACCTTCTGTCTTACTACACACAGGGTCAGCCCTGCTCTTCCCAAGAGGTTAACCTTGGGCCAAACCTTCTTTTAGTGCCTCCCTCGTCCTGCTCTGAGGCCTGGAGGTCAATGAAGAGCTTCCTCCACTAATGAGACTTTGGTCATCTCACTCTCTGTCAGAAACACTGAACAGTTCCCACTGCTCTCAGAAAAAAGTCACATCTTGGCTAGGCTTAGCCAGCCTGCATGGGTCTCTTTGCCTTCTGCTCTGACTACCACACTTCCATCCAGGCCAGGTCAACTACCCTCCTGCCAGGACACACCATCTGCGCTTTCTCCAATGCCCCTAGGCTCTCTCCAGCCTTCAAGACAGAGGTATTCTTTTGAGGGAAGAGGATTTTCTGGCCAAGATTCTGTACCCAGCTCAACTATACCTCAAGGTTTGAGGGGAGAATGAAGGCATTTGCACCCATGAATGGCCTTAAATATTTATACTCCAGGCACTCCTTCTTATGAAGATGTTGAGGATGTGTTCTACCAAAACAAAGAAGTAAACTAGAGAAAGGACCCAAAACAGGGAAACAAAGACAAGTTCAACATGGGAGTGAGATAACGGGATATCCTAAGAAAGGAAATGAAGGAATGTCACACGATGACAGTGTGCAGTAGGCTGGAGCATGACCCAATCACACTAGATCAGGACACAGAGAGTTCCTAGAAAGGAGAGAGCCCCTGATGTGTGTGAAGAGAGAATTAGCTTTTTTGGGAAAATCTGGGGTGAATTAGTGACATGTCAAGTGATACATCTCTATGACATGGCATAAAAAACTAAGCAAATAAGAATTATTAATTTCCAGAAAACTGAAAAGTCTAAAGTGAAAGGAAGTGCGGTGGTATACTACCTGAATTGGCTGTGAATAGAATTTGCTTTCTTATAATACTCTATTCATTGTCTGTTGATCTAGCCCAAATTCTGATACAATTATTTGGGAGTTGAGGAGTAGCGGACATGGAAGATAGATCAGGGATGGGAGGAAAAACCACACCAGACCCTTGCACAGGAGAAAGTCAACAGAAACTCTCCAAGATTAAAAACCAAGAGAAACAGCGATGTGTAAACGCTAGCACTACAGAGGAAAGCCCCCCACCGGACGAAAGTGCTCGTCCTGGCAGTTGTGGCTCAGTGGATAGAACGTCAGCTGGCGGACTGAAGGGTCCTGGCTTTGATGCCTGTCAAGGGCACGTATGTTGGTTGTAGGCTCCATCTTGGCCCTGGTTGGGCTTGTGCAGGAGGCAATCAATTGATGTGTCTCTCTCACATCGATGTCTCTCTCTCTCTGTCTCTCCCCCTCCCTTCTACTCTCTCTAAAAATCAATGGAAAAAATATCCGTGGGTGATGATTAACAACAACAAAAAAGTGCTTGACTAAAGGGAATAAGAATTGGGAGTAAAAAAGTGTATAGGGGACTGCTCTTTCTCATTGTAAGCTTTAAAGGACTATTTGTCTTTATAAAACAATAAACATTCAATATACATAATGTAATTAAAGTTTTAACTGGGTAAAAACATGCTCATGATGCTATGTAAAAATACATAAAATTGTATCTGTGTTCTGTTTACAATTATATAAAAGATGAATAGTCAAGGAATGGAATGAGGAACAATAGAAATAGTTGCAGTGGTAGGATTATGGATGCTTTGCCCTTATTTGTCTAAAACTTCTGGGTGACATTGTATTCTTTTGGCTCAGTTTCTGGATCTAAAAACGGGACCAACCATCCCTACCTTGATTGGGTTGCTATGTGGAGTGGGAGAGCTGAGGGGGAGTGGTTTCGGCCTTCCCTGGTCCCTGTGCCCCAGCTTCTGACAGTGGCTCCCAGGACCTCGGGCCCTGGCTTTTCCGTTTTCCCCAGCTCTCAGCTCCTGGCGTGGCTATCCCACCCCTCACGGCCACTACACACTGAGTTCCCCTCTGCATGAACTCACCTCTGGTTGCACATGTTAGCAGGCACACAGTAGGGTCTTAATAAATATTCATGGATTGAATGAAACAAGCACCCCTTGAGAGTCATTTGTTCATCGTTCTTAGTCTTCTAACAGAGCAGGAAAAGACCTTGAAAAGTCATTTACAGGTAGGAAACCATGGCCCAGACAGGAAAGGAAGTTGGCCAAGTTCATGGCCTCACGGCAGGAGCCACCCCAGGTCTCCTCCCTCTCTCTGGGGCCCAGCCATTGAGCACAGGCAGTGAGGCCCATCCGCAGTTCACTGGGGATGTCCACATTATAAGGAGATATTTGCATGTGTCCTAAAGGTGAAGAAGAATCTAAAGATCTGGTTCAAGCCAACACCCTTGCAACGTCATCGAATGTCAATCTCGGTCTCCTCATCAATAAAATGGGCCTGATACTCTCTCCCTGACCCACCCCTGAGAAATGTGACAGGTCTCAGAAGAGATCAATGTGAACTTACACCTCAAAGTTCGTGAGGGGAATGGCTCTGAAGCTCACATTTCTGGTCTACGGTGAGAGGAACCAGTTTCCCCCCATATCTGTGGCCCCTTAGGATTAGCAGCCTTGAGACTCAGTGGCTTAAAGGGAGGCTGGAGGCCTGAGAAGGTTCATTTTATGTGTCAACCTAGCTAGGTTCTGGTGCTGCTGTTTGGTCAAACGTGGGTCTAGGTGTTACTGTGAAGTTACTTTGCAGATGTGGTTAACATAGACAACCAGATGACTTTAAGTAAAAGAGGTTACCCCAAATGATGTGGGCAGACCTCATCTAACCAGCTGAAGATTTTAAGAGCAAAAACTGAGGTTTCTCAGAGAAGGAGGAACTCTGCCTCAAGATTGCATCAGCAGACCCTGCCAGAGTTTCCAGCCTGCTGGCTGCCCTAAGGCTTTCAGATTTGCCAGCTCCTACAATGGCATGAGCCAATTCCTTCACATATATCTGTAGAGACAGGTAGATATACATACATGGACACACACACACACACACACACACACACACACCCGCTTGGTTCTGTTTCTCTGGGGGAAACTGACTGATTAATGAGACTCATCAACCAGGGCAGTGTCTCCCGAACTCAGGAGGGCTCCGTGATTCAGCTCCAGCTGCCTTAAAGATGGCACTACCAGATATAGGAAATAAAAACACAACATTTTAGCGACCCTACTTAGTACTTTGTTCCTTCTGTAGATGTGCCTTATCTGTGACAAGGACCCAGGGACAAGTGGCCTCAACCTCAAGGGCCTCTGGACATATAAGTGACCGTGCTGAGGGGCAGTGCCCATCTGTGTGCCTCTCCTATGCAGGACGGGGCCCACCACTCCTCACCTTTATGGGATTCTGTCTGATCTTGCACTGAAACCTGCCCAAAAAAGACCTCACTAAGTCCCCTACTCAAGCTTCTGCACCAGGTGGGAATCCAATTAGCCATAAGGCTTGGAGCTGCTTGAGGGGAAAGCTAGCCAGCTGCAGGCTATATTTCCAGAGGCCTCGGGGCTCTCCAGGCCCCTGGGGCAATGAGGGCATGGTAAATTCTAGATTTCTCCAGTCCTGGTATCTCCAGTTCAGCGTGCAGCTCTAAGGTAGTGGAGAGATTGACAGTCAGAGAGGTTCAGCAACACACTCAAGGCCGCGCAGACTGTCCATTAAAGGGCAGAACCAGAATCCAGTCTCCCTTCCCATGAGGCCATGATGGACTGAGCTGGTGCCCTGGTTGGGGCACCCTGGGAAGCCACCTGTCCAGTTAACTTTTAGAGAACGGTTTATCCAGATCATCGCAAACAGATTGGCTTTCTCTCAGCCACACATCACAAAAGGAAGGGTAAAGAGAGCAAGGTCGCCCTGATCGGTTTGGCTCAGTGGATAGAGCATCGGCCTGTGGACTGAAAGGTCCCAGGTTCGATTCTGGTCGGGGGCATGTGCCTTGGTTGAGGGCACATCCCCAGTGGGGGGTGTGCAGGAGGCGGCTGATTGATGTTCTCTCTCATTGATGTTTCTCACTTTCTATCCCTCTCCTTTCCTCTCTAAAAAAAATCAACAAAATATATTTAAAAAAAAAAAGAGAGAGAGAGAGCAAGGTCAGGCCGACAGTAGGGGCCCTGCCCTGTGCCTCCCCTATGCTCCTCAACAATGAACCCCATCAGGGACCGGGGAGCCTGCTGGTCAATAGAGATGTGGCTGCCCGCCAGGCCCAGCCTTAGGGCTGGTGGACAGGACAGAATAATTAAATTCAGTCCTTTTCTATATCAGGGATCACAGAGAAGGCAAGATTATTCAGGAACTCCTGCCAAGACTTTTATTGAAGAGTAACTTGAGTTCCTTCTGGGAGAGGGGCAGCCTCGCATGGTGTCTTCAGTATGTTGCTGAACACAAGTCCCAAAGGACTGACTGAGAAGCATTGAAGCTTCTCAAAATACAATGGGAGTTGGCTACCTCCACCCCATGTCTGGCCCCTCATCAGCAGCCCCTGGACTGTGGAACTTTCTGGCAAAGTTCAGAAACACTCCATTGGGAAAAGTGAGTGAACTCAATTCGCCAAATGTGTGTCAGGTACTTAGTGGGTGAGAGACAGGATTACCCATCCTTCCTTGTGGGTGAGGAGGTTGAGCAATGTACTCAAGAGGTTCAAACAGACTGCCGATTAAAGGGCAGAATCAGAACCCAGGCTTCCCTTCCCACAAGGCCATGGTAGGCCAAGCTCCTGGCCAGGGTAGCAACTTTCAATGTGAGGTGAAGACAAGTGCCTGTACCATGGCTGGACACTGGCAGAGTCTGAGACTTCTGTACGCCAGCTCAGCCCGAGGGGACTCTGCTGGCCTGGCTAGCTGAATCTGTCTTTTTCCCTCTTTACCTCCATATTCCAGCCACAGTTCAAAGTCAATGGGTCTCGCACCATGGCTGGACCACACCCCAAAGCAGCTTTCCCCCAGCAAATCTAAAGAGGAATTATTAAATTAATTTAGCACCATCACTGGAATATAAAAACAGCTCATCAAACATATTCCTATATACTAGTGACAAACAGAAAATGAAATCTTAAAATACCATTCACAAAAGCACCATTGTGTAAGAATAAATCTCCTGAAAACCATAAATTATCACTGAGAGAAATTAAAAATCCAAATAAATGGAAAGATATATTGTGTTCATGGTTTGGAAGATGCAATATTGTAAAGATGTTAATTTCTCCCCAGTTGATCTATAGAGTGAATACAATTCCATTCAAAATCTCAGAAGGTGTGTGTGTGTGTGTATGTGTGTGCTGGCAAGTTGATTCTAAAATGTGTATGAAAATGCAAAGGTCTAAGAATAGCCAAAGTCATCTGAAACATATAGAAAACAATATAGAAGGCTTACATTATCAGAACTGAGACATATTATGAAAGTATAGTAACTAAGACACTGTATTGCTGGTTCAAGGAAGGACCCACACTTATATAGCCACACAGTATAAAAGACACAAATGCAGTACTGCAGGGAAATGGTGCTGGGTCAACGGAATACTGAAATGGAAAAGTAAAATGAAAAAATTGGGCCCTAACCCACACCACCCATGAAAGTCCATTTGAAGTCAGTCATGGATCTCAATATGAAAGATAAAACAATACAGCTTTTAGAAGAAAACATAAGTGACTACCTTCATGACTTCAGAATGAAGACTTCTCAGGACACAAAAAGCCCTAACATTAAAGCAAACTTTGAAAAAAAGGTGACTCATTAGAATTAAGATTTGCTTTTCATCAGAAGACACCATTCAGAGAACAGAGGCCTATCACCGAGTAGAAGAGGCTTCTTGGAATACTTATATCACAAAATAAGACATCCAGGTGGCGAATAACTCTACACAGAGGGGCTCCACTCGGCCATATAAAGAAATGCTAATCAGAGCACAATGAGATCCTCCCACACACCCACCAGAATGGCTACAACTAAAAAGACTAACAACACCAAGACCCAAGGAGAGCAGGAGCCGCTGGAACGCTTCTCAGACAGGGTTAATGGAGTCTGTGATAACCACGTAAAAATCGTTCGGCAGGTTCTGATAAGGCCGACTACAGCCCACTCCGTGACCCAGCAATTCTACCCCCAGATGAGGGGATAGATGAGTTGCCCACAAAGAGCAAGCAGGGGGTGGCATCTCTTTGGTCATGGGCTTTCCGAAGGAATGGTAGCAGAGTTTTAAGAACTAAAGATGCAGTCACCAGCCCAAGCCCAGAAGGTAGGACTGGATGGAGGAGCAGAGGAGGGGTCGCAGGAAAAGAGGAAGGAGGCCCGGGGGGCAGTCTACACCTTTCTCTGCAAGTACCTGGGCAGGTCTCTTCTTTTCTCGGGGTCCCCACGCCTCCAAAGGCAAGGTGAAGGTCCAAGAGAAGCTGCTCTGACTGCAGAGACCCCAATAAGCACCTCCTACTCCCGGAGCTCAGGGTGGGCAAGAGGTGGGCAGGTCGTGGTGGCAGGTCTCCAACTCTGGTTCTCAGACACCCAAGGGAGCAGCATGTAAGGAGGCCGGTCCCACATCTCTCAGGGGTGTCATGCCCACACAGAAGCTTTGTGATACTGGGCTCAGCTCCCCGAGGCAGTGTCTGGCACTTACATACTTCTGGGTCTGGCCTGTCCCCCCACCTGCACACTCTACTCTCAGCTGCCCTTTCATCCCTCCTCGCCAGAGTAGGTCTGGCTGGAGCCCAGGCCTATCTGGTCTCCTGTTGAGATACCATGGGAGGAGGCCAGGGGGGAGAATTAGGCAGGTGAGGAGACTCCTGACTCAGGTTCCAATCTGGACCTCACCTGTCCCAGCCGGAGGAGGCTGCCATGCAAACTAAAGGATGGCTCCATGGGGCCCCTCCCCTCTACAGGCACAGCCTCACTGAGGAGGCTCTTTCTGCTCACTGCCTTATTTCCAGCCTGGAGGTCACTTGCACACAATCTGATTCTTTCTTAGAGACACTTCTCCCCACCCAGCCCCACCCCTGGAATAGTTTAAGACACATTTGGACAATATGTAGGCTAGAAACTTGCACAGGTTCTAAATTTATTTTAGAGAGAGGAAGGTATGTGTGTGGGAGAGAAGGAGAGGGAGAGGGAGAGGGAGAAGGAGAGGGAGAGGGAGGGGGGGAGATTTGCATTAACAGCTTAAGGCTTAGTCACCTCTCTGCCCTCCCCCTATTCCCCCCCCCCCCGCCCCCAACCTGTGTGACTTCCAGGAAGTTACTTGACTCTGAACTTCAGTTGCTTTGCCCACAGGACAGGGATAATCAAGGACACCTCCTCGTACATGTCTGAGAAAGGGCAGCTGTCCTTTGTACTCTATGTTAGAAAGCAAACCTCCCTACCATTGTGAAGACGAGGCTTAGAGCTATCTCATCCGGCCCTTTTTACAGATTAGGAAACAGTTCCGGGGAGGTAAGTGCCACAGTTACACATCCGAGGAGGCAGTTGGACCAGAGCTAAAACTCAGTTCTGCATAGGCATCCAGCAGTCTTTTCACCCTCCTGGGGTGGGCACATCCTTACTTCCACTCAGTTATTTACACCATAGTGAGAATGAGTCCATACCACGCTGCTGAGGGCACAGCCTTTTCAAAACATTCTTCCATCCCCCTCAAGGACCTAAGAAGATAACATTATGCCCACAATTAAGGAAGGGCGAGAGATAATCCCGCCCAGAAAGGTGAAAGGTGGCCCAGGATGAGAAATGCCAGGCCTCCTCTTGGGTCAGCAGCTCCATCTGTGGGCTGGTCTGAGCAGAGGGACAGGAAGCCCTTTGTTCAGGCACAGAGCGTGGTTCCTGGATTAGGGCTTCTATTGGCAACATTTTCCAGCGCCCAGATGCTGGTGTGGAGCATCAGAAGCTTCTGCTCCATGAACTGGGTTGGCGTCCAGTGTCCTATCCCAGGCTTCTGAGAACCTAGAGAGACTTGCCGAGCGGCAGAGGGGAGGAGGCTCAGGCCAGAAGCAGAGCCCTTGCAGGGGAGGTGAAAGGACAGCCAATGCCTGTCCTCAGTGTCCGATGCCTGCTCCCTGCTCCTAGCTGAGCTGGGGCTTGCGAGAAGTGGAGAGCCCAATCTCCTCCCTTAGACCTCTCTGAGTTTTAGGAATATGATGGGGGTGGGGGGGCTTGGGATGCAGATTCTCATGGGAGAGAGATCTATCCAAGTGTAAGGGAGGGGCAGTCTGATCCAGTTCCCCCCAGTTGCCTTCTCCCTCTCTCCTGCCCCCCAGCTCTGCAGACCAGACCCAGGCACTGCAGCCAGAGGCACATGTGGCTGCCTGGGAGGAAGGCCCTGACATGAGCACATTCCAAGGAAGCAGTCTCGGCAGACCCAAGGGCCTGGAGTGGGCACTGGGTAGGTTGGGGAGGACTTGGGTAGGACCCAACCATTTCCGCTTGGGACTGCTCACCGACCCAGCAGAGCCAAGGAGGAACCAGGAGTCAGGAATGAGCCTCCCTAATGGGAGGGGGCCTCCAGTTCCCTGCTTCTCCAACACCACTTCCCCCAGAGCCCTGAAAGGCAGCCATTCAAAACTGCAAACGTCTGTCAATCTGGAGGGTGTGAAATGCAATCTCGTTGTGGTTTGGATGTGCATTTTCCACATTGCTAATGAGGCTGAACATCTTTTTATAGGTTTTTAAGCCATTTCTCACGGCCCTTCCATCTACCCTGTGGAATGCCTGTTAGTGTTCTTTTAAAAAAAAATATTTTAGAAAGAGAGAGGAAGGTATGTGTGTGGGTGAGAGGGGGCAGGGAGAGAGGGAGAGAGGGAGAGAGGGAGAGAGGGAGAGAGGGAGAGAGGGAGAGAGGGAGAGAGAGAATTTGCGTTAACTGGTTGCTTCTTACATGTGCCCTGACTGGAGATGGAACTCACAGCCTTGGCATATCAGGACGTCGCTCTAACCAACTGAGATACCCAGCCCTCACTCTGTTCGTGTTCTTGACCAATTTTCCTGTTAAATTGTTCTTTTTCATATTGGTTTACAAGAGTACCAACGCTTGGTCAATCTTGAGCATTATAAATATGTCCTCCCAGTCCTCCCAGTTTGGCTCAGTGGATAAAGCTTCGGCCTGCGGACTCATGGGTCCCAGGTTCGATTCCAGTCAAGGGCATGTACCTTGGTTGCGGGCACATCCCCAGTGGGGAGTGTGCAGGAGGCAGCTGATGGATGTTTCTCTCTCATCGATGTTTCTAACTCTCTATCCCTCTCTCTTCACCTCTGTGAAAAATCAATAAAATATATTAAAACAAAACATGTCCTCCCAGTCTGTGGTTTGTTTTGGTAACACGGCCTTTTTTCATTACAAGAGCTTTCCAGTCTATTTACCTTTTATTTCTTTAACTCAAGGTGTTTTGTGAAGCCGGGATAGGCACCTCTGAAATCCACTAGTGACTTTAAAGGACACAGGTCAGAGCAATGGTGGCTGTGGGATTGGTAGCTGGTGTCTACGTGGCCAGTTTCCTTTCTTCACCGGGTTTGCAGTTTTCATGATGAATTTTATTTTTTAAACTGTAACTGAGCTGAATTAGATGAATAGATTTTTTCTAAACTCTGTATGTCTTCCTTGGAAAAGTGTCTCTTTATGTCCTCTGCCCATTTTTAATTGGATTATTTGGTTTTTTGTTGTTCTCTACACAGCATACGTATAGACTTACATATACTAGTATGTGTAAAGGTATACATATATCCACAAAATATGGTGTGTGTGTGTGTGTGTGTGTGTGTGTGTGTGAATGTCCCTAAGGACCTTTCCAGCTCTGACACCCAAGCTCTATGCACACATGAGGACTGGGATGCTGGGATCGATCTCTCTCTCTCTCTCTCTCTCTCTCTCACACACACACACACACGCACACACACAGGCACTCACAACATATATGCACATCTGCATAACATACACAACATGGAGGTCTCTTGAGTCTTCCCTATAGGTCATTCCAAGCTGAAATGACTTAAAAGCCAAGAGGTGAGACACCCTCTCTCAGCTCCCGAGGCCTGTGGGAAGTGAGGGCTTGTGGGTGCCGGGCAGGAACAGCGGCAGCCGCTGGAGGCAGGCGTGAGGCAGTGTGTGAAGGAAAGGACAGACTTTCAGCGTCAGCTCCTGGAGTATTTCCCCAGATGGAAATAACCCTGAAAAGTTCTGGAACACAGAATTCCTTCTAAGGAAAGTAAGGCACTTCCCGCTGTACAACATTTGCAGCAATGGATAGGAAATGACCTCACAGACATTCATTTGACAAACACTGTCCAATACCCTGGCCAGGAAGCACTGTCCTGGGCACTGGGGAGCAGGACATGAGAACAGACCCAGCCCTTGACAGCTCCCTGTCCACAAAAAGACAGCCCTCAAGACCCACTGTAACAGCATGCCAAGGGCTTCCAGGGGAGGGGGCGGGGGGGGGCACATCCTATATAATAAAAACCTAATATGCAAATTGTTCCCTTAGGCAGTCACTCAACTGGGAGTTTGACCGCTCACTATGACGTGCACTGACCACCAGGGGGCAGCGCGGAACATGGCAGGTGTTGGCGACGCAGTGCTGGCAGCAGCTGACAGTGAAGGTGTTGCCAGCCCAGATGAGTCCCGAGGAGAGCGGGGCCAAGGCGGGATGGTGGAGCAGATGAGGGGGCGACACCAAGACAAGGCGGGGTGCCAGGCAGGGCTGCGGGGCTGCGAGGCTGGGGCACAAGCTGGGCCCAATCTCCTCAAGCCACCCCAAGGGACCCCACCCGTGTACCTGGCCTCTAGTCAGGATATAAAAAACAAGTCAGAAACACTGGAAAGGGAAAGTGGTCATTAGATAGCTTTCAACCCTAATTAACTGATAATTCCCCAGACGGATGCCGTGAGTCAGAGGCTCCAGCTTGGTCTTCCCGGGGCCCTGTCAGGAGCCTGATGGTCTAGAGCAGCAAAATCTGTCCCCAACCATAAGGCCCCTTTCTCAACACCTGGGCCCCATCGGACAGGCCCAGCATTCCCCATAGGCCCAGTGGGCTGTAGCCACAGGTGCCCACTTAGCAGACATGGCCAAACCAGAGAGGGTAAGGACCTGCCGGAGAACACCCACCAGCCATAGAGGCAAAGCTGAGCCAGAGCGCAGAGCCCCACAGGCCTCTGCAAGTTCTCTTCCTGCAGCCGTCTCAGCCCAGTCAGGGTGCCCCAGGCTATGACCAGCTCTCTTAAGCAAAGTCTCCAATTCTCTGAACAATAGGATCCCGGTCATCTGGGTGTAAAGTGCAAACTCCTCAGTTTGCCTCCCAAAGCCCTCATGTGGCCTCTGTGCCTCCCAGCCCATCTCTCCATCCCTCCCCCTCCCTACATTCCCCGGCTCTGGCCTCGGCAAACCATCCCCTCCTTGAGCAGAAGTTGCCAGAAGCCTCAACAGGGAGGATGCAGAAGCCTATGGCATGTGTGCCTATGTGTGAGCCTGTTGGCACGTGTGCTTGTGCATGTGTGTGTAAATGTGACACATTCCTCTTGGCCTGCACATGCCCATGTGCACATATTCACAATGGCTGTGTTCGTGTGAGCCTGTACATGTGTTTTTTTAATCAAAGGGAACTTCCTCTTTAAAAAAATGTTTCCATTGATTTGAGAGAGAGAGGAGGGAGGGGAAAAAGGGGAAACATCTATGTGAGAGCGAAACATTTATCGGCTACCTCTTGCACAGCCCCTTCCGGAGATTGAGCCTGCAACCTGGGCAGGTGCCCTGACTGGGAATCAAACCGGTGACCTCTCCGTGCAGCCTGAGTGTGTTTGGTCTGGATCTGTCTTGCATGCAAGGGTGTGGGTTGTCCTGTGAGCCTGTGTGTGAGAGAAGAGGAAGAGACCGCTGTCTGTGTGCCATCCTCCCGCACACCTCATTCATGGCCGAGCAACAGACATGAAAGGACCAGGATCCATTCAGGAGGTCAGGGCCCCGGAGGGCTTCAAGAGCTACCACCCTTGATATGCCAGATGGGGCCGGCTTGGCCCATACTTAGCATCACTTGTTCCTAAGCAGACTGTAGCCTACCCTTGGGACAACACAAGGGGGCTGTGGGCTTGATCAAAGGCTGCAGAGCTCCAGCCAGGGGCAAATTCAAGCAGGGACCAAGGCACCCTTCATTTTCTATGTGAAAAAGAAGGGGGAGCTGTTTACCTTGATTGAAGATTTAGAAAAACAGCCATTGGGGAGATGAGAGTTAGCCAAGATGACCCTAGGTACGCTCCCACTTGAACCTGGTCTGCCTGACTCCTAGCCCAGTGCTCCTTCCTCCGCCCACACTGCCTCCCCGGGCCCGGGCCCGGGCTAGGACTGGGGTCCTCGGATAAAGAGGCCACATCGCTGCCCGGGACCAGCCATCTCAGTGCAGGTACAGATCCTCCACAAGCCTGAGGGGGGTGGCACCTCAACTTTATGACCTGATGATAGGAGAAGACTTGGGAAGATTTCCAGGTGAGAGGCTTTGTCTCCAGCATCTACCCTGGAAGGACTGCCTCCAGCTCCATGAGTTGTTTAAATAAAAAAAAATCCTCACCCAAAGGTATTTTTCCATTCCCATTCATTTTTAGAGAGAGTTGAAGAAGGGGGAGAGACACAGAGAGAGAAACATTGATGTGAGAGAGACACATAGATTGGTTGCTTCCCGCATGTGCCCTGAGCAGGGCCAGGGACGGACCTTGCACCTAAGGTATGTGCCCTTGACTGGAATCGACCCCGGGACCCTTTAGTCTGCAGGCTGACGCTCTATCCACTGAGCCAAACCATCTAGGGCCAGTTCCATGAGTTCTTGAAGGCCCAGCAGCCTGAGCCCAGCCAGGACTCCAGGCAGCCCGAAGAGATTTGGAAGCTCAGTGGCAGGAGCCCTTGGGGGCCTACAAGGGGGAGGAGTCGTCAGTCTGGTCCATCCTGCGAGGTGCACAAGGCCAGGCAGCAGGGCAGCATCATGGCCTCCATGATCATGAACCTGGAGCATCTGGGGCTGCTGGGGAGGAGGGTATGGCTAGTCCCCATCCCACACCTCTCCCTGTAGCTGGAGGCCCAGGGTGCACTACAGCGATTAGGGGCTGGGGAGGAAAGTACTACACACTGAGGCCAGGAATGGAAGGGTGCTCAGGGGGTAAGTCCCCCAAATGTGTCCTGGCCACACCCACCAGGTGCAGAGATGCCACGCCCAATAGGTCTGACTCGGGTGGGGCTTGGCAACTGTGTTAAGGCCAGTGGAGGGTTTGAGGCAGGACAGGGGCAGCTCAGATGCTTCTCCCCCTTTTCCACGGTCATCCTGCCATCAGCCGTTCACTCAGCAGACGCTTGCCCCGCGCTGCTGTGGGTCAGGGCTATGGCACATAGTGGCTGGTGGGTCCAACATGCTTCCTTACCCTCAGGGAGCTTCATGTCTGCTCTAAGAGGCATGGGGACACCAGACAGCTACTGCAGGGTCCCATGTGCTGTGGTGGTGGCAGAGATGGGCTATTTGGGGGACAAGAAGAGGAGCCTCAAATCCAGACATGATCTGTCAGTGGAGGCCCCACAGGGGGAGCGAGCAGGGAAGTGGCAGGAAAGTGGCCACATAGAGGGACCCGAGCGCTCCAGGTTGGGGTCCCTAGAACACGAGCCAGCTCAGGGGACTGGTGTTTCTCCTCAGAGAAGCAGAAGCAGGGAACACCTTATGGAGAATAAGGAGCAGAGGGGGCTGGACTAGGAAGCTTACCCTTCTGGAAACTTCACTTGCAAGGACTCCTTCAAGGCCCATGATGAACTCTCGGGCGGCGCGTTCATCTGCTCATATGCTTTTTGTGAAATTCGACAAACAAGAGCTTCCTCTGTATTCTTTTTACTTAAAAACCCCTCAAACTGTTGGAGTGTCAGGGCCCATGAATGCGGCTCTGCCTCCCAACGATGAGCTCAGACCTGGTTGTCAGAGGTGCTCCAAGCACAGGATGTGCAACCCCAGGAAGAAGCCCCTCTGTAAGCCGTGGGCTGGGGGGATTGTGCTGCAGCTCGTCAGCTGTAACCGACGCGTCACGCTGGTGGGGGAGGCTGGTAATGGGCAGGGGGCAGAGAAATCTTACTCCTTCTGCTCAATTTTACTGTGAACCTAAACTGCTCTAAAAAAATAGTCTTTAAAACCAGTTGCAGTTGGAAGGTGCTCCTGGGCTGAGTGAGGGAGATGGATGGGGTCCCCGTTCAGAGAGGAGGGTCTTGCCCATTTCTTCAGACATCCAGTAGGTTCTTGGCCCCACGCTGGGCGCTCTGGAAAAGCCTGCTGATGGAGGAAGCGCGGCCCTTTGAGAAAAGCTTTCCCAGCCTCGCACTGAGGTGGGTGATGGATGCCGAGGGCACTTCTATAGAGCAGAAGGGTCCCCAGCGTTCCCGGCCTCGGCTCAGCTCTTGGCTGACGACTGTGCCATCTCCCAGGCCCACACCTGGCCCCGAGGGACGAGGGACGGGGCAGCTGCAGGGAGCTGGTGACAGAGCCCGGCCTGGGAAGACCAATAGCATCTAATACTCAGTCTGACATCATCTGGCTGCGGTTCCCAGAGACTAAAATTAGGCAGAGAAAATTTAGGATGTTGCTGCAGAGTTCCAAAAAAAACAGGGGCTAGGGCCAGAAAATGGATCATAAAAGAATTTTTGTGACTCAGTCCCAGCTAGGGAAAACAGGCATGAGCTCCACTCATGAGAAGAGGCCAGGGAGCCTTTCATCCCCTCCCTATAAAGGGAGCCCCGAGCTCCCTGTGTAACTCGCTCCCACAGGGGTTTCCTGGTTCAGCCCCATTTCTCGGCCGAATCAGGGAGAGGCCAGGTCTGTCCACGGTCAGTGAGAAGGGCACCGAACGCTGTCTGGAGTCCAGCTCCTCAGTGCGCTGCTCTGCTCCCCAAGGACATGGGGTTTCTCCTCCCTTACCAGGGCCTGCTGCTCCGTCAGAATGAAGTGTGTTTCCCCCCAGGAACCAGCTGAAAAGGCCTGGGCCACTCTGATGGGCAGGCAAGTGAAATGGGGCTCAGCAAGGATTCGGGGCCTCTCCTTGTTCTACCACAGGGAGCTGAGAGCCCTTAGGTGCCGGCTTTGTAATGAGAGATCAGGCCACCCCCAGGTGCTCCGTCTCTGAACCCCTGGGTGTCTGTGCCTGGGCATGTTTTAGCTTTGTCCAGTTCTCCGAGTGGGGGACCCATGACTCCCCTACATACTAAAGCCATTGCCCTGATGCCTCGTTCAATCCCTCATTTTACAGATGAAAAACTGAGGGAGGAATGGCTGCCGATGCTGACGCACGCACGCAGAGCAACGGGCCAAGAACAGTGGAAATTACTGAATGTCAACTGTAATTGAAAAGTAAAATTAAAAAAAACAAACAAACTAGTTTTAAAAAGATGGAGGGTAAAACATATCAGGGCAGAAAAGTCAAATGAAGCCAGAGGTAAGTGAGGGAATAAAAAGTGGAACTGGGAGAACTGCCACGATCGTCAGTCATCAGATACAAATGGGGTTCTGGAAGGTGAAGCAAAGAATCACGTGTCTAGGACAGAAACCATCAGTTGCTGGAGAAAACTGAACTTGCGCTTCTGGCAAAGGTCTGAGAGATTCCTACTGGGGCCTCCACAAAAGGAGGGTAAATGGGAGGGTAGTGATGTCCCCAGAGCGGCCCGCTGGGCAGAGATCCAAGCAGCACTTAAGGAAACTCCCCCAGGGTTTCCCAGGGCCTCCTCGGGTAAGGCAGCACCCTCAACGGCCCTGTGGGGCATTCTATCGCCCTCACATGCTTATGGTGAGAATTACAGGAGTGAGCGGACAGGAATCCCAGTCCCACCCTCACAGGGAGTCCCAGCAGAGTTAGCAGGTGCTCTATACAGATGTGAGTTTTCTTCTTTAAAAGAAAGGAACAGAGCAGATGACTGTCAAGCACTGTTGAGAATGGTGGGGGTGCAGGGTGGGCATGGGTTAGGGCTCACATTCTCTGATACCTTCTGGACAGCAGTATTCACAGCACACCCCCGTCGTCCCAACAAATCTGTAATCCTGGCAACACAGCGGAGACTTGGGTCTGATTTAGGGATTCCATTTCCAACTTCTTTGGGCAAATTCTGTCAGAGTTGCAGAATAAATAAACAGAGAGGTGAATGGGAAGACTAGCATGGCCCCCAGAACAGCAGGTTGAAAGCCCAACTCCAATGCGAAATCTGCAGGAGAATGAGCTGCCAGTGACCCTGAAGATTTTCAGTAGCTGAACCAAAGGGAACGGGAAATGTGCTCTCTGCAGAAGCCAGAGGGATCAGCTAGAAGTGAGAGCTGGGAAGGGACAATCCCCACGCCAGAGCAGCACAGCCAGCTCAGACCTGGCCCACCCAAGACATGTGCAACTCAGAACATAGAGCCTCTGAGACTGCCACAGCCTCAGCAGTAAGTACACCCAAGGGTTTCCTTTCACAAACAAGGAAATGGAGGCTCAGAGAGAGCAAGGTCCTCCCCACATGCACTCTGAGAAGTGGCAGAGCCAGGAGAGGAACCAGGCTTTAAAAATAAACCAGAACCATGTATCTGTGGCTGACTAACTGCCAACCAAGGGAAAGAAAATTCCCTTCAACAAATGGTTCTGAGAACTCTGGACACCCACCCGTGAAAGAATGACAGTGGGCTCCTACCTCACATTACATACAATAATTAATCTGAAATGGAGCAACAATCTAAATTTAAGAGCTGAAACTATACATCTCTTAGAAGGCAAAACAGGGTAAGTCTCCATGACCTTGGATTTGGCAATGATTTCTTAGATATGACACCAAGCAACGAAAGAAAAAATAGATACATTGGACTGCATCAAAATTTAAAACTCTAGACCAGCTGGTGTGGCTCTGCGGTTGACCATCGACTTATGAACCAAAAGGTCACGGTTCGATCCAGGCTCATTCCCCAGTGTGGGGCGTGCAGGAGGCAGCCGATCCTCTCTCATCATTAATGTTTCTCTCTCTCTCACACTCTCCCTTCCTCCCTGAAACCTATCAAAAAATGTATTTTTTAAATTTAAAGCTCTTGTGGCACAGAGAACATTATCAAGAAAGTGAAAAGACAACCTAAAGAATGGGAGAAATTATCTGGAAATCATACAGAGGTGGGCAAAAGTAGACTTACAGTTGTGATACAAATAAATAATACAGTAACTAATAAGTAATAATCCTATATAATAAAAGGGTAATATGCAAATTGACCCTAACAGCAGAACGACTGGGAATGACTGGTCACTATGACACACATTGACCACCAGGGGGCAGATGTTCAATGCAGGAGCTGCCCCTGGTGGTCAGTGCACTCCCACAGGGGGAGCTCTCCTCAGCCACAAGCCAGGCTGATGGCTGTCAGTACAACAGTGGTGGTGGGAACCTCTCCTGCCTCCTCAGCAGCACTAAGGATGTCTGACTGCAGCTTAGGCCTGCTCCCCACTGTCAAGTGGACATCCCCTGAGGGCTCCCAGGCTGCCAGAGGGATATCTGACTGCCAGCTTAGGC
>PVJC01023518.1:0-26358 GCA_004026665.1 Murina feae | reverse complement strand
CCACCACCGGAGCCCACAGCCAGGAGCCCACCGCCCATCCCTCCCCTGCCTAAGCCAGGCAACTTCTTCCCATCCCGGACTGTTTCCCCAGACAGCCCACAGGTGTGCACAAGCCTCTCTTTTACTCTATCCTCTCCGGGAACTTCCCTCAAATCCCCGGTCCAAGATCTAGGGAACAAGGCCTTAAGATCTTAATGCCCATAAGGAACAGGCAGGCAGCCTCCTTTCACAGAAGGTGGACCTGCAAACTCAAGCCTCAGTTGCGACCCTGCAGGCCGACGGCAGCCGTGCATGGCCCCGAGAGGGCTGTGCACCTTGGGGGTGCAACGAGGGACAACACCATCTGGAGACACATGCGGTGATGAAGGCCACGGGGCAAGGCAGTGCCCCCGGCCCCGGACTCCACCCAAGCCCTGCCAGGCGTGCAAAGTAGCCACTGGAAAGGGACTGTCCTCCAGTCGTGACCCGCCAATGGCCATGCTGAGACTGGCCGAAGACTGAAGGAACCCGGACTCAATGACGACTCCCATCACCCTCGCCGAGCCCAGGGTAACGCTAAAGGCAGCAGGTAAATGGATCCCCTTCCTAATCAACACGGGAGCTGCCTTCTCTGTCCAGCCCAGGGCTACTTTCTCCTTCCTGATCTCGGCCACGGGTATTGATGGCAAACCCACCTGCACTTTCCTCTCTCAGTCCCTGATCCTAAGCCTCGCTGGTCCCACCCACTCCCCAGCCGCAAGGGCGGCAAAGCCAGGAAAGCAAGTTACACCCCCTCCCCTCAGCAGAATTTACAACCCCTTCCCATGCTTTGAAAGCTGCTTTGACCTTGGCTCCTTCTGGACCCATCCTCTCAACCCCGCCTTCTTCCCCCACTCCACCCCTTCCCAAGGAACGACTTCCTTGACTGAAATCCTTATCTCTAGGAAAAATGTGGCAGTTTTAAATCCAAGCGGCTGGAAGCCTCCCAGACACCTCTAAGCTGCTCCAACAGCCCCTGTGGCCGACCTTCACCCCTGTAGCCCATCTGCCCAGACAGCTTGACCCCACGGTCTGGGGGAATGGCAGCCCTGCCTCTGGGCTCTGGCTGCAGCTGCCATTCTCACCAAGGAGGCCCAAAAACCTGCCTCCCAACAACCCTTACAGCTCTCCTCCATGCACAAACTACAGGATCTTTTGTCCCACCAATCCTTCTCTATCCTTGCCCCTTCTCACATGCAGGAACTCCCATCCCCTGTTCCTCAAAATCCTGATTTCATCTGGTAAGATCGAGAGAATCAATGGACTCCTTAAAGACCATCTAACTAAACTCTCTCTAGAAATTCACAGCTCCTGCCCAGACCTCCTGCCCATGGCCCTGACCAGGATCCGGGCTACGCCAAAGAGCCACCTTCCTGAGTCCTTTTTTAGCTTCTGTACGGGAGAACCTTCTTGCTCAACCAACTGTCTTTCTACTGACCCTTCTTCCCTGGGTGCTGATTTTCCATATACAAGTTCCTGCCCAAGCCATAACCGACCGACCAAGGCTCCAGGGGACCAGCCCGTCACCCTGGTGACTTGGTCCTCCTTAAGGACCTCACGCTGTAATCCTTACAACCCCCACCGCAGCCAAACTGCTTGGCAATCCAATCCGTCCTGGCACCACCTCTCCAGGCTCAAGAGTACTCCAGAGCAGCATGACTTCTATAAATGTAAGGTGTTGGGCCCCGCTAAGTCCCTTCTACATATTACTCCCATTCAAGACATCTCCCTATACTTAGACCCAGTTCCCTTTCTGCTACTCCAATGCCTCCTCCAATCTTTGCAGCAGGACCGAACCGAACCACCCCTCTCCAACCTCACTGCCCAGCAGGAACCTTCTGGTGTAACGGGACCATCTCAAAAAATCTCACACTCCCAATATATCCAGCCTGTCTCTGTGTCCCTGTAACCCTTGTTCCTCAATTAACAATCTACACCCTCACTGAGTTCATTCATCTTCTGTCAGGACCCTCTCTCCTTAGAATGACGAGCAGTCTTCCTTCCCCTAGTGGCTGGTCTCTCTCTCTCTCTCTCTCTCTCTCTCTCTCTCTCTCTCTCTCTCTCTCTCCACATCCACCGTGGCCCTGGGGCTAGGGGCAGGGGCCCTAGTCCACTCTGTAATCTCAGCAGGGAACCTAAGTGACCGTCTCTAAACTGCGGTAGATGCCTCAGCTGCTTCCCTGGCTTCTCTACAAAGACAAATAACCTCTTTAGCCAGGTTTCTCTACAGAACTGCCGTGCCCTAGACCTTCTCAAAGCCGAAAAAGGGGGACCTGCCTTTTCTTAAGGGAGGAATGCTGCTACTACATCAGTGAATCAGGAACGTTTCAAGGAAATTTCCAGAGTCTTAATCCACCAGATGATGCTGCACCAGTACCAGCCTCTGACTGTTACGGACCCCCGGACCTCTTAAGACCCCCCCTCCATCGTCCAATCAAGCAGGAAGTAGCTAATTGACTTGAGTCTCTACCCCTTATCCCTATCAAGAGAGTCCAGAATGTCCAAGCTGTCCAAGCATTCACCTGGCCAAAGGAGTCATAGATTATTACCCACCCCAGGTCCCTGACCTTAAGCCCTGACCTTAAGCCCTGACCATAAAATGGATTATCCCAAAACTGTTTGCTTATCCATAGCCCCATGGCACCCGTAACGCCCAGGGGAAGCTCCATATATTCCAAAGACCCCTTCCTCCTACCCAACCCCTCTCCTCCCTTACCCGCCCCAGACCTTAAAAACCCAGCCCAGTTTGGTCCAGGTGCGGCTCCACTGGCCCCTCTCCCTTCCCGGGACCGGTGGACCCGTTTGTTTGCTCCTAATAAAGCCTGGCTAATTTTCCATTTGGCTCAATTTTTAATTCTTCGATGGCTTAATTAAACAGTGGGTTTGCCATCAATACCCGTGGCCGAGATCAGGAAGGAGAAAGTAGCCCTGGGCTGGACAGAGAAGGCAGCTCCCATGTCGACTAGGAAGGGGACCCATTTACCTGCTGCCTTTAGCGTTGCCCTGGGCTCGGCGAGGGTGATGGGAGTCATCATTGAGTCCGGGTTCCTTCAGTCTTCGGCCAGTCCCAGCATGGCCATTGGCGGGTCATGACTTGAGGGCAGTCCCTTTCCAGTGGCTACTTTGAACGCCTGGCAGGGCTTGGGTGGAGTCCGGGGCCGGGGGCACTGCCTTGCCCCGTGGCCTTCATCACCGCATGTGTCTCCAGATGGTGTTGTCCCTCGTTGCACCCCCAAGGTGCACAGCCCTCTCGGGGCCACGCACGGCTGCCGTCGGCCTGCAGGGTCGCAACTGAGGCTTGAGTTTGCAGGTCCACCTTCTGTGGAAGGAGGCTGCCTGCCTGCTCCTTATGGGTATTAAGATCTTAAGGCCTTGTTCCCTAGATCTTGGACCAGGGGTTTGAGGGAAGTTCCCAGAGAGGATAGAGGAAAGGAGAGGCTTGTGCACACCTGTGGGCTGTCTGGGGAAACAGTCCAGGATGGGGAGAAGTTGCCTGGCTTAGGCAGGGGAGGGATGGGCGGTGGGCTCCTGGCTGTGGGCTCCGGTGGTGGCGGGAAATGAGTGGGAGGGGCCGGAGCGAGCAGTGCCCCACAGACTGAGGGAGGAGGCTGAGGAGACAGAAGTTCCTCAAACCCCGTGCAGACTGAGAGAAGGGACCGTGGGGCAGTGGCGGCTGTACAAGGGAGGCTGGGAGAGGGGGCCAGAGCGGGCGGGGCCCAGGAGAGGCTCCGGGAAGGTGGCTGAGTGGGGGCGGGGTGTGGCCAGCCTGGCCGGACTGGATATTTTCAAAGGGAGGGAGGAAGGCAGAGGGGTGGAGGGAAATGCTGGCTAATTTGGACTGACCTTGAGGGGCAGTGGAGGAGCGAAGGGGGAGGGGCTGCGCACGTGGGTGCGGGGCAATTTGAGAAAGGCGGACTGTGCAAGAGGGTAGGGGGCAGCTTCGCACACTGGCACTGGGGGAGGGAGAAGTGGAGCAAGAGGCAATGGGGGTTGGTATCCAGAGGGAAGGAGGGGGTGCGGGGGGCCTGGCCCTCTGAGCACATTGTGAGGTCCCTACAGCAGCATGGCCGCAGAAGAGAAAAGGGGGGGGTCAGTATCCAGAGAGAGGGGTGCGAGGGGCCTGGCCTCCATGCACTCTCGGGCTCTGGTAGTGGCCTGCTGTGGCCATGGAAGAGAAGAGGGGTTTCGACATCCAGAGAGAGGGGGCACGGGCCTGGCCTCCATGCACACTCTGGTTAGCGGCCTGCTGTGGTCGGCGGAAAACAAGGGGTGGGGGCATTGGCGTCCCCGTTGCCTGCTGGATGAAGGTTCGGTAGGGAGCAGGAGTACAGAGTAAGGTGAGGCAGAGAAATCTTAGGGAGGGGCGGGAGCGCAGACAGGGAAAGACTTGGAGAAAGGCCTAGGAAAGGTCCTGGAGAGAAAGGGAACGTGGACTCAGACCAGTCCCTCAGACGCGGCAACCTCCCTGAGTGGGCAAGGGGAGCGGGAGGGCCATGGGACCGAGTGTGAGTGGCGATCAGAGAGACGAGGCAGGGTTCCAGGGCAGTGTCTGGTGAAGAGGTGGGGGTAGGGGAAGAGGGAAGCCTCGGGGTGGCCAGAGTGGGTCCCAGAGAAACGGTGGAGGTGGAGGAAGAGGCAGTGGGGGAAGAGGTGGCGGGCGGGAGTGCAGGGGTGGTTGGAGTGGAGAGGGGAGAATACGGCGGTGGCGGGAATATGGTGGTGGCGGAGCGGAGAGATAGTCGGGAAGGTCAGGGGCAGAGAGAGGGGGAAGGAGTGCTAGGTCAGACGGACATGGAGCTTGGGCTAAGAGGATCTGGCAGGTATAACAGTGGGGAGAGAGATGGGGGGGGATGTTTGCTCCCAAAAAAAGGCCTGGACATAGGGTACTTCAGAATCTTTACCCTTCCTTAAAAAATGAGGCGCTTAGCCTGGAGGGTTTGAGAGTACCCCAATTTGGAAAGTTTTGGAGGAGACACCCTAGAGGCATCTGTGGATCGATCTTGAATTTGGAGGATCCCGTGGTTTAGGGGAGAGCCCTGTCTGTTCTCTGAGAGACGGGGGGGGAGTCCGCCAAGAGAGGCGTCCCTCAGTTGACGAAAACCCAAAATTGGACAGGGACCCACTAGAGGCCAAGGACGTCTCCTGTGGTCTCTAGGGATCAGACGGGGACCCGCTAGAGGCCAAGGACATCTCCTGTGGTCTCTAGGGGTCTAACGGGGTCCTCCAGGAGGATGGAAGGGGTCTCGACATGGCCGTGATTTCGGATGAGAGCCCCGGACGGGTCTCAGAGAACAGAAGGTCGGGGGGGAGGAAAGGTGGGGGACTGGCCCTCTGCATGGAAATGGACTTACGGAGGAAGGAGGGTTCCAGGGGAATCCAAGATGGAATGGGAGACGGCTTGCTGGGGAGACGGGTCCGGGCTGGCCAATCTACTCAGCTCCTCCGGTCACTCAGAATCTGGAAGTTAGCCTGACGAGCTTCCGCTGTCCACTGCTTCTCAGGTCGTGAGAGTGAACCAGGGCGAGGATCGTCCAGGCCCGGGACCCGGTCCCGGGTTTCGGCACCAAGATCTTTAATTAAGCCATAGAAGAATTAAAGATTGAGCCAAATGGAAAATTAGCCAGGCTTTATTAGGAGCAAACGGACGGGTCCACCGGTCCCGGGAAGGGAGAGGGGCCAGTGGAGTCACACCTGGACAGGACTGGGCTGGGTTTTTAAGGCCTGGGGTGGGTAAGGGAGGAGAGGGGTTGGGTAGGAGGAAGGGGTCTTTGGAATGTCTGGAGCTTCCCCTGGGTGTTGTGGGCGCCAGGGGCTATTGATAAGCAAACAGTTTTGGGATAATCCATTTTACGGTCAGGGCTTAAGGTCAGGACTTAAGGTCAGGAACCTGGGGTGGGGAATGATCTATGACTCCCTTGGCCAGTTGAATGCTTGGACAGCTTGGACAGAAAGAATTCAGATCCAAGACCCAAACTGTAAGAGAACATTTATTTAGTAAATTACTGAGGTAGAAGAAGTAATTCCTAGAAGAAATGGGCTTAGGAAACAAGTTATAGAAGTGAAAAGGAGGGCCCTTGCAGCTTGGAAGTGAGAAAGGTAAAGGTAATGTGCCTAGGGCCAGGAGGAGGAAAGGGAAGGGGAGGGAAAGGGAAAGACATGGGTGTGATCCCAGGAGGGAGCGTGCACTAGATCTTCAGGGTGGAGATTTTGGGGGAGGTCCTAGGGGAAGATCTCAATAGAATATTCAGCAGCGTTCCAAGTGTGTCTTTTTAAGGGTCATTATTTAATGCAACTGGTCCTAACATCAGCTGTGGCTGGTTTTGTTGCTTCTCTGGGCCTGCAGCTGGAATATAACTTGAGGCCTAGATGTTATCTCTAGGGAGTAAATGTCAGGGGTTCCAAACCATTTGACCAGAGATGTGCTAAGGGAGAAAAGTCACCCTGGGGGCCAGGTCCCACCCTATGATTGACTGTTGGATTGATTGTTGCTATACACTTGGGGCTTTCCACCCTGGTGACGTCTGTACCTGGCCCATCATCCTTGCTTATGTCTGTCTAACTGCCGACCACAGAAGGACAGCTGAGCAAAAAGGGGCTGTGTGGAAAATTCCAGGAAAAGAATCAAGAATGCCACAGAGGAGGGGTTCGTGTGTGGAGAAGAGGGGATTTTTTTTCTACTTCCATTATTATCCGGATTACAGTGCTGTAATTTATGAATTTATGTGCTGACTACCATGCTGGACTGAGTAGGCACATAAAAGACATTAAATAAAGTTGTTTTGATACTAAGATGGACATTGGGACTTAGGAGGAAGAGGAACTCTGGGAAGGTGCACTGCTGAAACTGGGCTTGGAAATAGAACTGACACCACACCAAAGCCGGGTATATGCGGGTTCGTATTGTATTAAATTAATGGAATAGCGTGGAACTGTGCAAATAGTTAAAGTTACCTATAGATGGTACCCAAGCTTGCTTTGGATTGTAGAAAAACTGTTTTCCACTTCCAACAGCCACCTGACTTTGTTGTATTGGAGTGGGCAAACCATGAAGTGCATGGAAAGGATCCTCAGCTCCTGGCATCTCTTTGAAGGAGAAATGCTCTCAGATTTCTTTACAATTGGAAGCAGACAGCTACCGCAGCACTTGAAGCCTTCTGTCCACCGGCTTGCTGGAATTCCTTGACAAGTCCTTGTGGGAAATTTACTTCCCTTCAATAAGCAAAGTCTAAGTGGAGTCAATGCTGTCCTTTTTTAGGACCTTGGACAGTATAATTAACTGGCCTTTCTGCCCGATTTCTTCATCTTTTCCTTTTTTTTTTTTTTTTACTTCAGCCAATAGTCAGCTCAGGACCTTGAAGCAGAACTAATTGGATGTGTTCTAGAACCAAGAAGGAGGAAGGAGGAAGGTTGTGCAAGGAAAGGAATGCTGAGACTAATAAGACTTGTGCAAAGACAGGGCCTTTGAGAGCCTCAGGCAAGGCCATGGAAAGGACCCCAGGACTGAGAAAGGTGACATTTCTCAGCTAAGCCCCAGGCAAGATCTGACTAACCAGGAATGTATGAAGAACAAACATGGCTCAGCTGTGGATCAGTCAATGGCTAATCATATGCAAACAAGCCTAATTTTACTGGGTGTGACTGGAGATAAAAGAAGTAACAGTCTAGGTCATTTCATGTGAGTGGAGTGATAATGAAAAATTTAGCTAGTTGAAAAAAATACTTTAAAAAATAAATTCTGAAGATGAACTAGCTAGAAAGGCAGTACTTGCGGTAGTCTAAAATATGAACCTTCTAACCAACAAATGGCTTCTGTCAACAACACAAAGCTTGCCACCCATAACCCTGGAGGAGAGGCAGTAGATTTTAAATATGGAAAAGGATCGTAATGCAGAAGAAAGAGGCATCAAAACTGAAACCAACTAGTCCTAAACCACAAACACCAGAAAAAAGTTAACAAATCAGTTGTCACTATTTCACCACTAGTCTGCTAAATAGCATTCATTGAATACACCGAGCCTCTAGGTGGCTGCTGAAATCCTCAGCAAACATGCATTTTATTGTGGTGGTGGTGGTGGTGGTGTGGGGGGGGTGGGGTGTTCCCGCCCAAAGGGCAGCTGGAAGCAGTTAGTAAAAATCCAAGAAAGAAAAACTATGGCTACTCAAGTCTTATGTTAAACACAATATCAAATGGAGGTAGTTGACATTTTTCATCTTTTTGGTAGTGGTGGGAGGTAGGGATGGAATGAAGAGAGGGAAAGAGAAAAGAAGCACTAGGCTCTAAAAAAGCAAATAATACTTGGTTACAATCATGTAAAGAGGGATAACTTGGTCATTTTCCTTATTGTTCTGTACTAGGAGGGGGAAGGGGAAAGGGTGAAGGGATGGGAAACCAAGATTCATGTGACTCGCTTTATGGAGGTGGTTTAGCATTGAACCAGCAATATCTCTGAGGTCTGCATGCATAAATTAGAAATATGAGGGGGGAAGTAGCATTAATTTAGGGCCTACTTAGTGTCAGGTATTGTTTGGAAATTGTATTACTTAATCCTTATAAAAGTCAATGAGTTATTTACCATTTCCCTCATTTTACAAAGGAAGGAATGGCGTCTCAGAGTAGCACATTCAAAAATTACTCTGAAGTTAAAATGATCTTTCCCATAAAAACTCATGGTCCTTTCATGAGACTTTAGCTACTGTGATACTGTGATTGTGTGAGGAATGTTAGCCGTTTGAATGCTATCAGGATGAAATCTAATTTTATGGTACATTTGGATTTTAACCTCTAAAAAGTGGACTAATAGTGGCGAAGGAATGATATTAAGAAACTGTTCTGAGGATCACGTCAATGATGAATTCCTATAATTTTTCTTCTGTAAACTAAAGTTGCCACTCAGCAAGTCAGAAGTTGTAGACAGTATCTAAATACAGTCAGTTGCATTAGTTGGCAATTTGTGCATTTGTTTCTGGCTTTGACAAGAATAGACACACTTTGTCAAAGCATGGAGATGCTCACCTTCAATCAGAGCAAGGAGCTTCCGAGTGAGAATGTTGGCAGGTTAAATCTCCAGATATCCTCACGATATTTTGTTGGAATTATAAAGGGAGAGAATCAATGCAAGGAGGATTCAAAATAAGGCTCAATTATGAAACTAGTGTAGGTAAATACTTTCATATTTACACAAATATCTCTTTAACCTTCATGGTTTATTTCTTTTAAATTAACTAGGTGTAGACCAGGTCAGGAGTCATAAAGAACTAATACCTTAACTTGTAGTTACTTCTGCCAGAACTAGTTAGATTTCAGTACTTACTGGTACTAGCAAGCTGTCCCAGGTAAATGGTGTATGCACATGCTTAAAATAAAGCTTTAAAAATTTTTTTTGTATTTAAATTGCTAAGAGCAGAGACCAGGCTTGGGTCTTGTTGGGTCTTGTTGGGTCTCTCCAGACCTACTCTGCTGTGCTCTATGGCCCAGAATGCTGGTAGTGGAGGATTTCATCAACAGATTCCCTTCCTCTGCCTTCCAGTTGGATTCAGGCAATGGGTGACACCAATATGAGTCTGGAGGGTGGCAGAGTGGGAATTCTGGGTCCCTTCCTTGCTGGGTTGTGGTGAATTCTAATGGGGCCACCCTTACTGAAGAATTGCCTCTCCAGGTTCTGATCATCTTTCCTTACCTCCTATATCCAAGTGCCAGTGTTTCCCCATGGCTAGCCCAGAATACTCCACAGCATCTTCTTGATTTCCCTAGTGAGAAGGCAAAAAGGGCTAATTCAAAAGTATCCCTGATGTTCTGGGGAAATGACCTTCAGCTGAGGCATTGCCTCCTTCACCATAACTGGATTAGCAAAACAAGTCAGGAGTGCTGCCCTGAGGGAAGGGTGGATTGTTAAGCAGACACTGTAACCTTGGAACACCTGGGGAAAGGGTGGATTGTTAAACTGGGTGGAATCCTTAAACACCTGGGGAAAGGGAAGTTGGGAATTTCAATTCCTCTAGGGCCTGGAGGGAGGGAACACATTTGCAATACGATTAACTTGGGAAGCATATATGAGGCAGGGCTCCCGCGTGTTGCTTTGCTCTGATTTGGATCTTGCTTTGCTCTGATTTGGAACTTTCCCAGAGACCTTGCATGATCAAAACTGTGATTTCTCCACTCCTTCAAAGCGTCGCTTAGTTTTTTTGGTCTTTCTGCAACATTTTGATTCCCTGACCAGGAAACTAATCCAATGCTGGCTCTTGCCTCCAGTTAGAGGACAGGGTTTGGGGCCCGGGGGTGCAGGACCTCCGAAGGCGAGCACTGCTGATTTTAGCAGAATTAAATTTTAGCTGGGTAACTCCCAGCGCTCCTGGACCCTCAACCCAGGACCTGGCCGGCACCTGAAGAGAGTGGACAAAACACTTCTGGACCTGTTGACAGAATCGGTAAGGTAGGGGCCCATCAGTTAATCAGCCTACTCCAAGTGAGTACAAGGAGGGACATGATCAACCCCTCAGAAGTTGTAGGACATCTTCAGGTCAGGAATTGAGTAGATGTACTCACTCTGAGTGAGTATTTGATGAGAGGGGCCTCCTCAGGTCAGGAATCGGGAATTGGGTAAAATGTATTTAAACTCTGAGTGAATGTCTGGTGAGAGTGTGTGAGTGTGGAGGGAGGGGGCCTGCCCTCTCCTCTCCTTTGTGTGGCTCCACGACCTCAGTTACGGAGTCCAAGTGGGCCCCAACCTGCGATTCCACGATTTGTCATAAGGCATAATGGTGACTCACCCCCATGTGGAGGTGACCAGGCCCAGGGTTTATGCAGGTGCACCTTAGCTAAGACAAATCTAAGCTCCCAAGGGATGTGGCCAGGTGGGCATCTGAGTGAGGATCTGTGAAAACAGGTCACCCCTTCCCTTGTCTGTCTCTAGTCACCGATCATGGGGTCAGGACAACCTATGTTTTTTCTGTTTTGTTTGTTTGAATTAGATGCGCTGATGTAAAAGTGTTTCTATGTTTGTTTCTGTTTTGTTTGTCTGAACTGGCAGTTTATTTGATGAAGGGCGGGGGGCTCCCTGCAACATGGTAGTGGCTCCTCCTCAAACTCAAAAGTTGACTTGGAATGTATGTTAAAGAGTTTTGGAATTGCTCAAACCTTACCGTGTTGGGTCTGGATCTGTGTGTACAAGAAGGAACAGAGTAAGGTTTTGATAGCAGAAACAGGCCAAAGGAGGCTGGAAGGGTCATCCAAGCCACCCAGTCGCTATCGGCCAGAGCCGTCCGAGGCAGAGACCTTTTGGCGAAAATGGGAGCAGGAGCCACTTTTGCTCCAGATGGCTCAGCACAGCCTCGCCTGGGTGGAGAAACCTCCCCGATGGCCCTGTCCTTGCCAGTGCCGGGGGAGGAAGAACGGAGGCTATTGTTTGCTATGGAAGAAAAGCTTGGTGGGCTTTACCAACAAAAGGGAACCATTGGAAATTTCATAGGCATGGTCAATCACTGGGAAACGGCCAGAAGGGTGCCTCCAATCTGAGTGGCGTGCACTATTTTTCCCCACTGCCCAAAGGAAAAAAGTTGTCTTTTTAAAATCCTGCCACATAGGCTCAGGCCTGGAATGTGGTTAATTTGCATTTTGAATTCCTTAGGCTTCACCTGGAACACCAGGATGAGATTTCTGTGATAGAGCAAGGGATATCTTGTTTAGCATCTTCCACCAGACGCTGGCCCCAGGGGTGGCCTCAGGAAATGTTTGCTGAATTAGCTCTGGAAGGAAGACTCAGGGCCTGTCTTCAGGGGCTTCTTGGTCTTGCTGAAAGGTCTTTCTCCCTTGGAGTTTCTTCTGTTGATTACTGAGAGTGTGTGTGAAGAGATAAAAGTTTTGATCTAGATTTTCCCTTTGTATCTGCAGTGCAGGGATTGGAAGTGTGCTGTTTTTATGTTTATTGTCTGAGTTTTGTTTTGTTAAGTCATGCAATAGAAGCAAGTTATCTCTTATATCTGGAAGGGGGCGGGAGTTGAGTAGCTGCCCAACTGGGGGCACTGCACGTGGCTCTCATGGGGACTGCCATCTTGAAATGGTGGGGGCCACCCCTCCCTCTGAATTTGCCAATCACAAAAGGAAATGTTTGCTTACTGAAGCAGAATGAGATCTCAGGAATGGAGTTTTAAGATGGAGTTTTGCTATGGAAACAGGATGGGACAGATGAATCAAGTGGCGAATTTATTTACTGTGTTGTTTTCCTATGAAGATACTTAATTTTATTTATTCAAAGTTTAATCATGGTCTCATAATTCAAGTTATGTGATAGACCAATGTTTTAAACAGTCGGCTTAATAAGAGCCAATGGTGGAAACTCATTTTTCTTAAAAGAGGTTTCTTAATAATTTTAAATTAGATATATATGTTTGACAGTTTTTCCAAATGTAACATTTCAGAAATGTAATCGATGGATGAATTTTGTGCATCTCAGAGAGCCCTGAGATTGTACAAAAAGAATTTATTCCTTCTCCCTTGCCCAAAAAAAGAGATAACTAAATTGGACCAACACAATATATTTAATTGCATAAGGAAATTCTGCCAAGATTAATAGCAATGTTTTTATTATGTCTTGACTTAAAATGACTTCAAACCCCTTGGCATTTATATATTACTAGGGGCCTGGTGCACAAAATTTGTGCACTGGGAGGAGGGCCCCTCAGTCCGGCCTGTGCCCTCTTGCAGTCTGGGACCCCTTGGGGGGATGTCCACCTTTTGGCTTAGGCCCAATCCTGTCTGTGATCACAGGCTGAGGGGGAGAAGCTGCCTGTCCCTGATTGCAGGCGCTGAGAGAAGCCGCCTACGATCACTGACAGGCAGCTTCTCCACGGGCGGCCTGCGATCACATGCAGGTGGCTTCTCCCCTGTACCTGCGATCAGGGACAGGCGGCTTCTTCAACTTCCGGCAGAAGCTAGCCTCAGGCACTGGAGCCGGTTTTCTCTGTCTCCCCTACCTTCTGAGTCTCCAACAGGCCTGGAGCTGCCAGAGCTGGAATGCTTGCGTTGTAGCTGTGGCTGCAATGCAAGTATCCTGGCTCTGGCCTCTGCCATCTTTGTTGGGTTAATTTGCATATATGCTCCTGATTGGTTGGTGGGCATGGCTTGTGAGTGTAACGGAGTGAGGGTCAATTTGCATATTACTCTTTCATTATAGTAGATTAGTTTAAAGTCATCTAAAATCATCTAGAGAACCCTGCCTTCCTTAAACTAAGAACAATTAAGCCTTAAGGTGGCTGGTACCATGGATCTGTTTAAACCTGGGTTCCCCAAGGTATGTGAATAATGCTGGGGCCCTGCCAGCAGGCAGGGGAATCCCAAGGCAGTTGCTGGGCGTGGAATACACAGGAGCATAGGAGACAGAGCTGAGCCTCACATCACCCTACTTGGCCCCAGAGGATGGCTGGTTAGCCAATGACGGGCAAGATTCCTCAGGGAAGGAACAACCTAAGACAGGCACAGTTGCAGGTGGGCCATCAGTACAGAACTTGGGGGTCAACAGTGGTGGGGCACAGATCCTCACTCCCCCACAACAATGCATAGGCTTGAACACTCGCCCCTTCTGAGGGAGGTCTCCTGCCCCTATGGCTGCTTCCCACTTCCCATGCCCAGCTCACTGTGGGACCCAAGCAACATACAGAAACTTGGCCCAGCTCAGATTGGGTCAGAGAGCTGTTTTAGGGTATAGAAACTTCACAGAGGCAATGGACAACTGGGCCGCAGATGAAGCAGTCTGGAAGGCTGCCCTGGAAACCAGTGGGACCTCTACAGATTCTGGTGGGTAAAGGCTGAAATACATAACTGATTTTACTCAAGTTCTTGCAGGCTTTTCAGCCTACCCAGAGGGCAGTCCAGGAGCATGGAGCATGTCCAAGAAGTTCTGCCTTCCAACCTGATGACTCTGTTTGGGTAAAGACCACCCGAGGACTGACTCTTACCTGAAGGGGACCACATACCATCATCCTGACCACTCCCATAAGGTTGTAGGACTGACCACCTGGATCCACTACTCCTGAGTGAAGGCAGCCTGCCAGTTGAGTGATGCCCAGCCTGAGTGGAAGGTGACCTCTGACCAGAAACACCCACTGTGGATCACTCTTAAGAAGACTACAGACCTGGCTGATCAATCTGCTCCAAGGAATTCAGATGACACCCTGCTGAATTCTTTCTAACACTAATCTTTCTTTCTTATCTCCCCCTAGTGGTACCCAAGGCCAACATCCAAAGGTTGCCTCCCAGATGAACTATGCAACTCTACCCCTGCCTGCCTGAAACAAAAAGAATTCCCTACAAGCCTCCCCAGAGGAAGGAACAGGATGCTAACCCCCTTTGACATTGCCCTTTTTCAGCCGGAAGTAGCTAAAGAGCAAGTGGTCGACACCCCTGTTCCCTATAGCATCCTGTGGTTGTTGCTCCACAAGGTAAAAGAAGATCATTCCCAAAGGGGGGGAATGAGAAGGCAAAAAGGGCTAATTCAAAAGTATCCCTGATGGTCTGGGGGAATGACCTTCAGCTGAGGCATTGCCTCCTTCACCAAAACTGGATTAGCAAAACAAGCCAGGAGTGCTGCCCTGAGGGAAGGGTGGATTGTTAAGCAGACACTGTAATTTTGGAACACCTGGGGAAAGGGTGGATTGTTAAGCTGGGTGGAATCCTTGAACACCTGGGGAAAGGGAAGTTGGGAATTTCAATTCCTCTAGGGCCTGGAGGGAGGGAACACATTTGCAATACGATTAACTTGGGAAGCATATATGAGGCAGGGCTCCCGCATGTTGCTTTGCTCTGATTTGGAACTTTCCCAGAGATCTTGCATGATTAAAACTGTGATTTCTCCACCCCTTCAAAGTGTCGCTTAGTTTTTTTGGTCTTTCTGCAACACTAGCTCTGCCCACACCACTGTATAGAGGCTATGAAACTCTCCTCAAATTACCCAGTGTGGCTGTGCATTTGTTTCCTGCTTGGACCCTGACTGGTTTCTGTTCACGACAGTGCTTTATATACATAGCAGGGCATTCATTAAAGGCCTTTTAAATCAATTAACAGAGTGGTTTGACCATTCTAATATCTCCATTCAAAAACTGCATATACTAGGGTAACCAATTTTTTAAAAATTTTTTAAATATTTTTTATTGAAACAAGTTATAGAGGTAAAAGAAGGGCACTTGGAGCTTGTTCCCATTTGTTTGGTGTTTGTGGGGAGTACTCAAGACTCAGGACTTTAGTTTAAAAATCAGGACAATTTTGAGGAAACCAGATGAGTAGGTCATTGTAGCATGCACTTTTTAAAAATTTTAAATTGATTTCTAAAGAATATTATCCTACCTTTCAAAATATTTCTATGATTATATTGAAACTAATGTTGTTTTATTAAACAATGGCGTATTTCCCACATGAGAAAACCTTTCTGACATACGTTTCTTAAGGCAAATTCCTGTAATGTGAACAGAGCGTGCTGTATTGTATTTTGGAACTAGTGAGACACCGGAAAGTGCTGTACGTGCTTATTAGGAGGTTTGGAATGAATAGAGTGGCAAAGTGCACCGCAGTGAAAAAACGGGGCTGCGTGAATATGGTTCCTGATTAAAAAAGAAAACACTTCTAGGCATTTTCTTGTTCTCCCACTGTGCTATTATCCTGAGAACATGGGAGGACATTTACATATTATGAAGAGCATATTTTATTGTTTTGTGTTACTATTTCTACTTATTAGTATATTTTAATTCCCAAAAGATAGATCAGTTGGAAAAGAAAACTAGTTACCTCAAATAAAGCTAAGATTTTGAGAAGAACTCTTCATTTACACGTTGGAATGTAGTTTATTGTTTTCCATTAGAGATATCTTTATTGAATGACAATATTAACAGCTATCATACTGCTTTAGTAAATAAGCTACTAGGGAGGAGAAAATGTAATTGGTCTAAAAATCTACCATGGTCTGAATGTTTTTCAATTCAAGATAATATTTTTTCGTAAGAGAGTTTTTGACTATTTATTGCAGGAAGTCAGAATTTCAAATATGCATCCCTTTACCCCTGTCATTTAATATTAATTTTCTTGATCTAATTATGCTCCCTAAATCATTGTTCTCTTCTAAGAGTCAGAAAAATTATTTAAAATAAATTGGTACTATTGGCTGTGGTTAAATCAGAATTTAATAACTCACCTCAGGAGCTCAGAAAAGCTCCCTTTGGTACTATCTTGACACTGAAGTGGCTGTTGTTAATATGTTTTCCAACTATAAACTACTATAATGAATGTATGAAAGATATTGACTTAAGTGTGTTAAATTTAGTTCATTATAACAAACATGTATTGTATGCCTAATATGTGTAAAAGAATAATAGAAAATCAAGTTTCACATTGGAAGGTACTCATTCAAACATCAAACCATTGGAAAGACAAAGTCCAGTGGTTACTCATTTTGATTAGGTTTTATGAAATTACATTACATATGTATTTTTTTACAATTACAAATTTTAATTACATTACATATTTGCTTTTTTTAGATTAAAATTTCAAGACTAGATTCTTTTTATTTTTCTAAAATGTATTTTTACTTATTTCAGAGAGGAAGAAAGAGAAAGAAAGAGATAGAAACATCAATGATGACAGAGAATCATTGATCAGCTGGCTCCTGCTCTCCCCCCACTGGGGATTGAACACTCAAACCGGCATGTACCACATTAACTAGAATTGAACCCGAGACCCTTTAGTCTGCAGGTGACGCTCTATCCACTGAGCCAAACCAGCTAGGGCCTAGATTTTTCTTTTGTTTTGTAACTTTGAGAAATTTGTTAGAATGTGACTCAATGTTTATAAGCAAAAAAATTTTTTTTCTTCAGAGAAATGTGAGGACATGAAATACGATCTGAGTCCTGAAGTAAAACTCCCCTGACTGTGTAGCTTGCCCACAGATGTATTTTGCAAGGTTAGGACGTGATGATTGTGATTGATAATGCCGTAGAATTTAAGAAACTCTGGACATAGTAATTAGTGGGTCATAATCCTGAGTTACTATTACCATTGAATTGCCAAAAGGAACATGGAAGCCAAAGGACCTGTGACTCCATCAACAGAGAGGGGAGGATTTGGTCCAAATCTAAGTTTTCTTTGGTGTGGGAAAAATTTTTCTTTCTCTAATGGCAATAGGAGATAGGTTGGGGAAAGTGGCAAGAGATCTTCAAAATAAAGATTCTGGAGACCATTTCAATGAACAGAAAATGCTAATAAAAAGATCAAGGAAATTTCACATTGCAGATGGACAGATCATTTGATTTTAATTCAAAGTGCCTCAACATCAGTAACAATGGTCTGCTTTGAGGTATGTCATTCAAGGGTCACTCCATAATTGTTCTCCTGTCTTTGCTGTCTTCATTATAGCTTCATTCATTTGGTTCTAGAAGTCATTTTAATGTTCATGAAAATGCACCATGAAAATGAGTATCTTATTAATTAAAGTCAGTTCGGTCTTGCAAGAATGAATGTCAAGACAGATGTATAGATGGGAAGGGAGTATCACATGACAGGTGAGAAGTACTTTAAAGGCTGACAAATGAGGCCAAAGTTTAAAGACAATTTTATCTAATGTACTAACACAGTTAAATATGTCTTTTGACTCTGTAATTCCACTTGTAAAAATTTATATTAAGGAAAAAAACCTCAGATGCATAAACAGGATGAACATGCAAGAACTTTGATCACAGTGTTCTCTAAAAGCAGTATAAAAGTGGAAATAACTTCTCATCTAACAGTAAAGTGTTGGAATATTTCTGCAGGATTTCAAAATGATGATGTAGATGTGCATGTCAAAGAGGCTATGATATGTTATTTTTAAAGAGAAAATAATACAAAAGTTTATGTCTAAGAGAGACATTGATTAGTTACTTCCTGTAAGCAACCCGACCATGGCTGGGGATCAAACCTGCAACTAAGTACATGCCCTTGACTGGGAATTGAAACCGCAATCCTGGTTGATAGTCTTTTTTTTAAATATACTTTTATTGATTTCAGAGAGGAAGAGAGAGAGAGAGAGAGAGAGAGAGAGAGAGAGAGAGAGAGATAGAAACATCAATGATGAGAGAGAATCATTGATTGGCTGCCTCCTGCACGCCCCACACAGGAGATCAAGCCTGCATCCCAGGCATGTGCCCTGACCAGGAATTGAACCATGACACCCTGGTTCACAGGTCCATGCTCAACCATTGAACCATGCTGGCCGGGCTGGATGACCTTTAAAAAACCTCTTTTATACTTGTAGATAAAAAACTGTACGTACATGTATTACCTTGAAAATCAGAAAAACAACTAAAACAAACAAATCTTTCATTTTAAAAACTAAAATGCACCTCACTTAAAGAGAAATCCTTGACCGTTGATCCTGGATGTCTCAGCTGCAGCAGGAAGTGTCTTTGCTGGGAAATGAAGAGCCCTGTCTGCACGTGGACTCTGGAAGCTGCAGCAATGAAAGCATCTCCAGAAGTCAAAACAGAAATCAGGGAACTGACAACAACCTCTTTGAAACAAGACTTTGGACTCTTATTTCCCTCCCACCCTTCTCTTCCTGATTTTTGTCCCAATTTCTCACTGCCTGAAGTGCTTGCATTTGAATGCCTCACTGATTTCAAACCCACCATTCCCAAAACTGACTCAGACTTCCACGAGTCTTTCTTGATGGGATGTAATCTCTCCTTCATTGATCTTCCATAGCAATTTGTGCTTCCCTTGAGGCACCTTCCTCCTGCTACCTGTGTCTCTGTATTGTATCGATTTGAGCATCTGTCTTATTTCCCTTGCTGGATAAAAGGTCCCTGAGGCAATGTCTTTGTTTTACTCAAGGCTATCCACCCCAAAGCACCTAGCTTTGCACTTTTCTGATAGGAGGCATTAAAAAACATATACATGTACAGCAAATAAATGAAAGACTGGACAAATAACTTCTGCAAGTACAGTTGTCATGACTTGCTTGTTTATCTTAGCAATGTAGAAAACCGCTTTCCCATAATATTTTGCCCTGTCAAGAACCCAGGAATGCCTTTGTGAGGATAAGGCAGAAAAAATTAGTTCTGCCTTCTCTGATATTTGTAAACATAGGGTGTAGGATATGCTACCATTTGACTTGAAGGGAGTGGAAAATGGAACCAACTCAACAATTTCTTAGGTCATTAAAAGTTATTAAAGAAAGTAGTAAGAGACATGAAAGTCATCATTGCAATAGAATGAAAGCTACAAAAATATTAATTTAGAGAAACCAGATGAAAAAAGATGTAAAGAGAATGAAAGGAGAGGAGAGCTTGCAAGACAAGTTGTCAGAACAGCTATAGTATGACAATTGGAATACCAGAATGCTTATGTTGAATAATTTCTAAATGCATACCAGTAAACTCATTATCCTATATAATAAAAGGGTAATATGCAAATTGACCCTAATAGCAGAACGACTGGGAATGATTGGTCACTATGACACACACTGACCACTAGGGGGCAGATGCTCAATGCAGGAGCTGCCCCCTGATGGTCAGTGTGCTCCCACAGGGGGAGCTCTGCTTAGCCACAAGCCAGGCTGATGGCTGCCAGTATAGCGGTGGTGGCAGTAGCCTCTCCTCTCTCTTCAGAAGTGCTGAGGATGTCTGACTGCAGCTTAGGTCTGCTCCCAGCTGGCAAGTGAACATCCCCTGAGGGCTCCTGGGCTGCCAGATGGATGTCTGACTGCCAGCTTAGGCCTGATCCTCCTGGGAGTGGGCCTAAGCCAGCAGGTGGACATTCCCTGAGGGGTCCCAGACTGCAAGAAGGCACAGGCTGGGCTGAGGGACCCCTCCAAATGTACAAATTTTTGTGCAACGGGGCCTCTAGTTTTTAAATAAAAGTAATCCTACTAAGAATTCTATCTTACTGCATCAGAACCAATTCAGGTGCTAGAAGGTCTTACTACTGTTTCTCCTCAGATATAATTTCTAGGTAGTACTCCCTATATTGCCAGTTCTTATTCCTGTTTTCCCCCTGGGATGGCATAAAATTCTTCTGTGTTCTCTGTGTTCTGTCATTGCCACATGCAACTACAGTGCCAACAAGAGGGATTTAATAAAGTAAATGGAAAAATGAAGACCTGCAGCATTTAACTAATTACAAGGTCTAGACTGAACCTGAGAGGGAGCCAGCAGTAAGTATTAAGCATTGCATCAAGAGCAGCAACACATTTATCATAAGAAAGGCTAAAAAACAATTTTTAAAGTTGTCAAACCTGCTTTTTTCTTCTTCACAAAAATAGATGCCAATGTCTTGCTTATCTGCAATGTATAATGAAATATCCTGTCCTAACTGGTTTGGCTCGGTGGATGGATTGTTGGCCTGCGGACTCAAGGGTCCCAGGTTCAATTCCAGTCAAGGGCATGTACCTGGGTTGCAGGCACATCCCCAGTGGGGAGTGTGTAGGAGGCAGCTGATTGATGTTTCTAACTACTATCCCTCTCTCTGCTTCTGTAAAAAAAAAAAATCAATAAAATATATTAAAAAAAAAGAAATATATAATAGAAGGGTAGCATGCAAATTGACCCTAATGGCAGAACAACCCAGGAACAATGGGTCACTATGACAGGCACTGACCATCAGGGGGCAGACATTCAATGCAAAAGCTGCCCTCTGGTGGTCTGTGTGCGCCCACAAGAAGAGTGCTGCTCAGCTAGAAGCCCTAAGCCAGGCTCATGCCTGGCAAGCACAGGAAAGGAATGTCTCCCACCTCCGTGGCAGCACTAAGGATGTCCCACTGATGGCTTAGGACCCCTCCCCAAAGGAGTCAGTGGGACATTCCCCGAGGACTGTGAGAGGTCACAGGCTGGCTGAGGGACCCCCAACCCCTGAGTGCACGATTTTAGTGCACTGGGCCTCTAGTTACAATATATTAAAGAGTAAGTAAGCCATATGTCGTGGGATTTGTTGTGAGAGTTGGAAGGCTGCCATTTTTGGTCATGAAAATGTGTCTGTGTCACACCTTAAGGACCAATTCAGTTTCTCTCTTTGCTTTTTCTAATAGGCTGGAGATGGTCCTTGTCCTCAAGATACCTACAGTCTAGTAGGGAAACAAACACATAACCAGCATCTTATAAAAAGGATCTGAAAATGAGGAAAATGTAACAAGGTGTTCAAATGGAGACTAGGAAATGATTCATTCAGAGCTGAGGATGCAGTAGCAAAGACTCAGAGGCTGGAAAGGCTTGGTGTGTTTTTAGAGCAGGAAGTGGACGGGCCTGCCTGTGGAGAGGAGTTATAGAACAGAGTCAGAGATGGTGCCGGAAAGTCTATACCTTTTGGAATTTGTTTTGAAAAATAAAAACAAACTAACAAACATTAAGATCATTTCCCTTGGTTTTAAAACACTTATCTTGAAAACTGAACTCATAGATAGCTGAGCTTGACCCTAATTCAGGTGGTACATCAAGATCACTGCTGTTCACACAGCGGGCTGGGGAAACTGATGTCTCTCTGAACCATCAGAACACTTAGGGATCCTATGGCAGCCATCATGGCCCGGCACTCCAGACGGCCATGAACGTGTAAAATGACCCTATACGGCTGATAACACCCTTGTCATAACGAGCACTTTATGTGAGGACTGGGCTCCCTAAGAATGGCAGCTGATCTTTTACGACATTGTCTTATTTGAGACCAAGTGTGCTTTTCCTGGAAGCTGCCTTTCTGTTTTAGGTCAGGGAATGCTCGTGGTTGCTGAAAGCTATGCTGTAGCACAGCCCCTCCGTTCAAGGCTGACCACCAGCAATGCTCTGAAGGGGCCCGGGTTGACCTTTCTCCTTTGAACCATAATAACAATAACTTCTGTTTATTGAGAGTTTATTAATCACCAACATTGCACTGAACCTTGCACAGGTGTTCTCTAATTTAATCTTCATAGAAATCCTATGAGCAAGATTCCATAATTCTATTTGATAGATGAGGAATTGCAGTTCACAGAAGTTGATTTCTCTGAAGCAGTACAATCAGTGGTGAAGTTGGGACTGGAACCCAGGCACTCTGGTTTTTTTACTCTCTTATCTCCTTTCCTCTGGAAAAACCTGTCTTCAGAAAAGGCATTAGAGACATACTGACACCTGGTATAAATATCCAGAGAGGTAGTAGGTGTAGGGGTTAAGGATGTGAACTGCTTAGTAAATCTGACATGAGTTTGGGTACTGGTTTCATACCTTCCCTTGTGTGACCAGACAAATGACCTAGCTCTCCAACCTTCAGGGTCTCATCTATCTGTAATATGCTGGGAACAGCCACGCATATCTCATATATTGTCTTAGTGTGAAATGAAATGACAGGTACAACACCCCGGCATGTGATGTGCTCTTAATAAATGTTAGCTGTTTTTACTATCCAAAAAAATGAATCGAATCATAGAATTTTTAAGAATCTCAATTTTATTATTTATTTATTTATTTATTTATTTATTTATTTATTTATTCCATTCAGGGCATTGGAAGATTATCACCTCCCAATAACTATTTTTTAAATTAAATATTTATTGTTCAGATTATTACAGATGTTCCTTTTTTTAACCATACCTGGTCCCCCTGCACCCCGTGCCCTTACCCCCACAACTGTCTTCATCCATAGATGTAAGATTTTTGTCCAGTCTCTTCCCATACCCCTCATGCCCCCTTCCCCCTGAGAATTGTCAGTCCACTCCCTTTCTATGCTCTTACTTATATTCTATTCACCAGTTTATTCTGTTCATCAGATATTTCTATTGACTTGTTCTATTCACTTGTTGATAGATATGTATTTGTTGTCACTTTGTTGTTCATACTTTTTATTTTTACCTTTTTCTTCTTCCTCTTCTTAAAGGATGCCCTTCAACATTTCAAGTAATCCTGGTTTGGTAGTGATGTACTCCTTTAGTGTTTTCTTCTCTGTGAAGCTCTTTATCTGACCATCAATTTTACATGATAGCATTGCTGGGTAGAGTAATCTTGGTTGTAGGTTCCTGCTATTCATCACTTTGAATATTTCCTGCCACTTCCTTCTGGCCTGCATGGTTTCTGTTGAGAAATCAGTTGGCAGTCATATGGCTACTCCCTTGTAGGTAACTGACTGCTTTCCTCTTGCTGCTTTTAAGATTCTCTCTTTGTCTTTTGCCCTTGGCATTTTAGTTATGATGTGTCTTGGTGTGGTCCTCCTTGGATTCCTTTTGTTTGGGGTTTCTGCGCTTCCTGGACTTGTAAGCCTATTTCTTTTACCAGGTAGGGGAAGTTTTCTGTCATTCTTTCTTCAAATAGGTTTTCAATATCTTGCTCTCTCTCTTCTTCTGGTACCCCTATAATTCTGATGTTGGTACGCTTAAAGTTGTCCCAGATGCTCCTTACACTGTCTTCACACTTCTGGATTATTTTTTTTGTTTTCTCTTCTAGTTGGGTGCTTTTTGCTTTTTCATGTTTCATGTTCGACTTGATTATTGCAAACCTCTAGTCTGCTGTTGGATCTCTGTATAATATTACTAAGTTTATCAGTGGATTCTAGAAAATTCTTGAAAAACCTTAAAATTGTAGTTCTGAACTCTATATCCAGTAGTTTGCGTCTTCCATTTCTGTCATTTGTGACCTGTTTCTTTGTCTCTGCATTTTGTCTACTTCCCTTCATTGATAGAGTGGCTTTCTGTGCTAGGTGTCCTATGGGGTCCAGTGGTTCAGCCTCCCCAATCACCTGGAGTGGACACTCTTGTTGTACGCCTTTGAAGGCTGGGTGCACAGTCTTGTTGTAGTTATCACTGGGTGGTATCACTGGGAGGAAATGACCTCCAGGCCTTTCTCCTCGTTGTTGGGGTTTGGAACTTTTGGAGTTCTGTCCCAGCTTCAGTCCCTTAGGTTATGCTGCAGGCAGGCAGGCACACAGCTTGGGCAGGGTTATAAATTGGGTGGGGCAGGGTCTCAGAATCACCAGGGCGGAGCAACCCACGATGGCTGCCCCTCCGCCGACTCCACGGCTTCTTCTGGTTCCACGCCCTGGCGTCTGCATGCCCCTGAGTACCTGAGTCTCCACGTCAGTGATTGCCGTGAACAGCTGTGCTAGAATGCCACTGGTCTTCTGCCCCATTGCCTGACAGCCCGCATTGCATTCAGTGTGATCCCGAAGTTTATAATCTTCCAAGCTGTGGACCCAGGTGCTGCTGCTTCCCCCTTTCACCTGCGCCACCTCCATTTCGCGCATGTCAATACCTCTCAGTTTTGGAGCCAGAAACTTCTACTCAGTCTCAATGTACTCCTTCTCTTGACTTCTAGTTGTAAAGCTTCCCCTCTGTTGGTTCTGGAGGATGGCTGTTTATCTTTATAGCCATATTTTTATAATGTAGTTGTGGGAGGCTGCACATTTAGGTATATACCTCATGCCGCCATCTTGGTTCTCCTCTACTCAATTTTAATTAAGTAATACATGAATACCTACTTGATTGTAAGAATCTCAAATAGCCCTAACTGTTTTGGCTCAGTGGATAGAGCATTGCCTGCAGACTGAAGGTTCCCAGGTTCAATTCTGGTCAAGGGGTCAAGGACATGTACCTTGCCTGTGGGCACTTCCTCAGTGGGGGATGGGGTGGGTGAAGGAGGCAGCTGATCGATGTTTTTCTCTCATTGATGTTTCTAACTCTCTATCTCTATCCCTTTCTCTCTGTAAAAAATAAATAAAATATTTGAAAAACTCAAATAGTACAGATAGTCAAGTTGCCTTTAATCATCCCCTTGTTAGAATTTGGCTCATTGTCAGTTCTGTGGAGGAGCTCAGTTAAAGGGGCAGAGAGGTCCTTTCTTGGCATGTAAGTGACACCATGCAGCCCATCATCTTGGGGCCAGCTTTCTTCTCACCTTATAGCTGAGAGATCCTCTTCTCACAGTTCCTACGAATAGCAGGGCTGGGAATCGTGAGTGAAAGGAATGGAGATGCTGGTAGGCAGAGAATCACCAGATCTGGGGAGGTAGGTTCTAACCCTGCTCTGCTGATAGCTGGTGGTGTGATCTTGGCCCTTTACTCCCCAATTGTAGAATAAGGGTTAGAAACTAGAGAATACTCTCATGCTTAGATATCTGTAGCAAATTAGCTGCGAATGCTTTTCTTTGCTCTCACATCCAATTCTTCCTAAATGGGAACCATTTTAAGCTCTAAATCTTCCCCCTCTTGGGGACTAGTGGAGTTGTTCCAGGTGTCAATCTATAATAATAAAAGCATAATATGCTAGTTAGATTGCACAGCTGAACGACCTTCCGGACAAAACCGGGGCTGCAAGGGCCAAGTCTCTTGCATAAATTTTGTGCATTGGGCCTCTAGTGAGTATATAAACAAAGGGAGTAAAACCTCTTTCTGCCCTAGCTGGAGGATCTCAATGCGATAAGGCACAGGGCTTGAGAGAACCCAGTGTCATTAGCCTCCTGGTTATGAGTGCCCTGCAGCTGTGCCTGTGAGGGTGGCCCTTCCAACTCATGGGTGTCCTAGGCTTCAAATCAAAGACACAATTGCTGGGAATGGAGATAGCAGCCACCTGTGTGGGCTCATTTCTGTCTTCTTTACTCCCCTTGCCACTGTCACCATTTCTACTTGAGACCCTGCCCAGGAAGAAATTCAGGGTATTTTCTAGCATCTCTCCACTCCACAGGAATGGAAATTACTTCAATATCTGCCAGTGGCTTGGGATAACAGAGTCATTATTGCTCAAGTGCAGAATTCTGATTCTCTCCCTGCCACATGCTCCTAGCTTGAAACCCCTCAAATTGGTGGTAGCAGGGCCTGCTTCCACTTAACTGTTGTTTTCTTTGATACTGCAGTGATGGTCTGCCCTCCTGTAGGCTCAGTTGAAGTTTCTCACTGGCCAAATTGGTTACACACTTCCTCCATTCAACCTAAGAGACAAACTCCCATACACATAAAGAATGATTATTCAGGAAAGATTTTCAGAAAACAGCTTCAAAGTCTGATTTACCCTGAACACTGTGGTTTGGTCCTGTTCTCTGGACTCTGTCACCAAATATACCAGGCTAGTGACCGATCATTGAGGAAGATATAGTTTATAAAGCAAAGTCAGAGAGGTGAGAAAGCAAAGTCAGAGAGGGAAATTTCTCCCATTGAGGAGAAATCTGAGGATATCCCAGTGTGCCATGACACAGGGTATAAGAGAACTCATGAGGAGAGGAAAACAGAAACAGAACAAGGTTAAGTGATCAGACAATAAGATCTAAAGGGCTCAAGAGACTTGGGCAGCTTTATGGAAGAGGTAAACATGGGAATGGCCTCAAAGGATGGTTAGAAGGTAAGAAGGGTAGAGGAGGAATGAAACTTCTAGGTGGGAGGAG